>JAQBSW010004049.1:0-74038 GCA_029291075.1 Eudiplozoon nipponicum
AGAATTTGCCGCGGACAAGACTCGAACCTGGGCACGTGAGCTCCGAAACCTGGTGCTCTATCCACAATTCCATCCTGCTGTATGTTTATACGTAGTTGTGTGCGCGGAAGAGGACAGGGATAAGTTGTTGTATACATTTGAGTATTAGAGACTAGGTATGAAGACCGGATATTAGGAAGACAATTAAAAAAAAGTACTTTTAGAATTAAAATAGATATAAATATATCTGTCTTGAATGAGGATACCACATTTTCCACAAGTTGTGTTTTACTCCTGTGCGTATTGTGTCAACCCTGATAATGAGACTGGAAATGAAGTCTCGAAAATTTGGGAAAAGAACAATGGAAAATCTTGTTCCAACATCATTTTCAGACAATCAGCTGATGGAAGGCTTAAAAAAAGAAGAGACAAGTGAGAACCCATCGATCGAGGCCAATAATCAGAGCACCTGAAAATGTACAGTATTCAAAATTTTACCGACCTACGAGTGCTATCAATTGTTCCACACAAGAAAAATGCGGTCAAATCCACAACAAGAAGGACAGCACTGCGCAAAGTAATTCATCATTTAATGGATGCATTTAGTTAATGTTCGTGACTGCACAGAAACTGTGCAGCCGAAATTTCTAATCAAGTGCAAAGTATAAGAGGCCACTAGAGATAAGAGCCGCATATATTATTTTTTATAACTTATATGTGCTTTATGGTTTACTCCTTGCGAGTCGGTTTTTCGAAACGCGTCAGTCCGTATTACTGACGGTAGATTAGCTCCATTGAGAGAATGGTTAGACACACTGTGATTGGTGTGTATACAAAACTCGCAAACTTGATTTAAAATGTGGGCGAAGCCATCGAATAAATAAATATCTACAGATAATGAAAGCAATTCAGATATATTATGTAAAAATCTGCAAAGATTGATTGATGAGAATGCGCTTGGAAAAAAAAATTAGAAAGGATGCAATTGAGATTTATAATGATTAGCGAATCTACACTGAAAAATGATTTGATGCAAGTGTAACTAGAGAAGTGACAGAATAGCGTGCATAGGCGTGTAATGTGTTTCACCAAGGTAACCGGTTTTTTCTATTTTTGGCACCCAACAATTAATAGCCAGAGTGGCCGCCACTCGGTTTGGATCATGGACTATTTTCTTGAGCCTATTGAATCTCTTTCCCTAAGCCACTGCATTCGAGCATTATATTCAATTTTCAATATTATACTAACTAATTGTTATTATCAGTGATATCATCAAATGCATGCAGATTCGTATCTCTTTGGACGTAATTTTCTAACAAGCCATCTATCATCTGTCATTATATGAAAGATGCGGTGTCACCTAGGCAATTAATCTTTCATTATGTTACCATGCAATGTAATGATTTTATGTACGTTGTCAATATAAACAAACACCTGATTAAGACTTCAGATGAAATTCACCAAGTAGACCTGTTTTGTCCTTTTTGATCACTAATCAAGCACTTTCTGGAAGTGCTGAGAGAAAACAATAGGAAAAAGAAATTTGGATTGAAATTGGGAATTGGATAATAACTAGAGAAAAGAGAGACATGGATTGTAATACTTTGAGAAAAACTGTTTATAAAATGTAATCGCAGGCTAATATAAGATAGAGTGACGAGCAAAGGCAGATGTACAACAACTGAATATGGTAAAAGACTTCCAGATTGATTTCTAAAATAACATTTTAATGCGGAGACAGAAATGTTGATAACGTAATAAGGAAATGGAAGATGAGAAGATCAAGAATGAAGGGATTAGTACCAGTGCATCTAATAATCAAACCTACTTACCTTTTTAATTCTGGATTTATGCATCAAAAATTTTCTGAGCATTTTTGATAAAAAAGGCACTACATTTTTTAATTCGTTATCTATTCTATGATCAATATATTGGAATAATTTTATTTATCATTATCTTTTAAAAATCTGACTATAAATGTAGAACTAATATATTTCATTTATGGAAATTTCTAGAGAACCAGAATAAAGAAACACATGATCTAAACATATATTTTTTAAATGCATGTATAAGTATGTTACTGACGTATTATTTTGAAATTTGATTGCGGAGTGCCAGATTCATATTTTTCAATGCCACGTTTTTCGTACGCGGGTTGTAGCTTTGCGCCAACAGTTTCACAAAGATCCGATTGATCACAATTTCCATTTCCTTTTT
Organism: Eudiplozoon nipponicum; assembly: GCA_029291075.1. Taxonomy (NCBI): domain Eukaryota; kingdom Metazoa; phylum Platyhelminthes; class Monogenea; order Mazocraeidea; family Diplozoidae; genus Eudiplozoon; species Eudiplozoon nipponicum. Next base: position 2,197 of record JAQBSW010004049.1, read on the forward strand.
GTATTCGATCGGGCTGAGTTTGTATTCGTCCCAATGGAAATTTAGTTCTATCACAAAGATGTGATAGCTTTATAGGAAGTAATTGCAGTTCGCATATGCCCGCATTCTGATTACACATAAGCCTTTGTTGGTATTAGATAAACATGCTGAACAATGCAGATAATTTCTGATGTTTTTTGTGCGTTTTCGCTCCTGACGTTCATTTTGATTACTGGTTGACCTCACCTGAGAGATTGTCACGTGTGGCATTTTTTGACAATTCTGCAATAATTTAAACGATTACTATATAAAGAAAATAATAACCAATATCATGTTATTGCACTATTGTGGAACTGGCATTGGTTCAACTTACGTCATTTTTCTGAAGCCAGGTTAAATGATTACTCCGAAAACATCTTTAGCGTAGCGTTGTCTATTCAATAGAAATATTTTTGGGATTGTTTAGATATTGCATTGACAAACTCCGACTGGAAAGAAAGGCTAGATACTGTTTGTGGATAATTAATATATATATATATATATATATATATATATATATATATATATATACGTATAAGCAGATGTATATATATACTATGTAGACTATACTTTCTGTTCGTGCTGGTTTTGGTTTACCGTTCCGGTCATAATTGAACTATTTTGTTACTAAATGCACAACACCTAATATATTATTAAAGTAAGGCTAACTAAAAACTTGAGTTAGAAAATAACACAAAAATTTGTATAGTTTGCAGCAGGTTGGCTCAATGATTAGGGTCATAGGCTTCAGAGCATTCATACCCAGGTTCGAGCACTGTTCACAGCAAATTCTGGACAGTAATTGAAGAGTTCCCAATAAGACCAAAACCGGTCTACTGCATAAATTGCCTTTTATGATTTTTTACAATGCTTAGTTTACACTGACAAGTTTTTATATAATGGGATTGGTGTTTATATGAAGCTTGCGACAATTATTTAAATAAATGTTATCACCGCCTGCACAATCAATGATCGTTTAATTCAGTTTGACAAGATTGCATTTGTGTTGCACAATATAATCGATCTGCTCAATTTTTTGCAAGCTCAATAAAATATTCGAGTGCCAGTAGCTTGCGGTACGCGCTTTGATATTGCCGATCACAATTTTCATTGAACGTACTTGCCAGGTGAAAAATGTTTAATTACCGTTTTGAATTAAAAGCTCAGTTAAAGTATTTTTTAGTAACGTTGAGTAAGAAATCCATTGTGCAATGAAGCTAAACTTTATTCTAAAGCAAATTTATAGAGCCGTGCTAAGGAAGGTCGTATTATGTTCACCAGAACTTAAATCGATTGCAATTTCTGGTATTATATATAATAAATTGTGAGTAGCATATCAGATAAAGATTGTCTAAATTTGTTCATTAACTAATATAATATAGGAAGGGCAAATCAGGAACTCGGTGGCACGCACATACACTCATACACAATTTCACAGTTTGTATTCAATTCATGTACAAAACGGTTTTGTATTTTAACTAAATCGAAAGTACATTGCAACATATTGCTCGTTCAACGTGTAATTCCTTGTAAGTTCCCAGGCACAAGAAGTAAATCCGCATTGTCTGGCATGGGCTTGTAGTTTTAAAATTAATTTGATTGTGAAGAAAAGTTCTCCATTTCCAGCTGTATGGTGTCTAAAATACTTTTGGGTTTGTTTATTTAATATTCGATCAGTCCTGCGTCGATTTAACTGTTAAATTTTATATTTTTGATGAATTTAAGATTCAGTATACCACTAGGCATACCGGTATCATTTGGAATAATCTTGCCCTCATTTGGAGGGAGGTAGCATTCATTTCATTATGTACATATACTTCCGTTTTCGCCAAATATTCTGGTTTTGACAATAGTCAGAATTTATCCTATCCTCGTTGAATTACATTTGGCGCGAACTATATTTCAAAAACTTCATTTGACTTAGTGTTACTAGACAGCCATAACGTTATTTGATTAATCAGTACAAAACTGTATATTGCATATATTTATATATTTATTACAAAAATGAGAAATAAAAAAATCACGAAATGTAATCATAGTTTGATCAGTGCTGCAGGAATACATTCTGTATAATTGATAAGTAAAAGAATATATATGGGCTATATTAATAAAATAATGAAATATTTGACAAATTGATTTGAAGCCTCTTAGAAATTCAGAGATAAGTATGTTATTGGGAAATAAGTATTTATCCAATAATTGCTTTCAGGAATTTAGTTAACTTTGCGTTAGTCAAGCATACATAACATTAAAGAACTTGACATATATGAACGGCCACTGTGTTGTTGTAAATGTCTTTAAATCGTAGTATTTCAACTTTTCGTTTATCCACTTTCAAATTCTATGTTACTTTAAAGGAATTTGAGTGGGACCTAATACGTTATGAACGAGTTGACTAAAGGAATACTGGGCCATATGTGAATATTCAACAGGTCTTTAATTTTTCAACGTGCTATTCAGAAGATTTCAAAATGTAGAAAATTGCACGTCGTTTTATACCTATTATTAGGCCACATGGATATTGAGCAGAGTATTAATACTTTAGTCTTGTTATTTAAAATAAATTAAGCCAAATTAATTATTAAAATAGAATAAAAACATCGTTTTGATTCGAAAGCGTTTCAGCTGATCACCTCAAGATTGTTGGCATTAAAATTATCCTATTTTAAGTTATTCTTTGTTCAGATACTTTAAATTTTTTTAATAAAGAAGCTTTCACCATGTCAGCAACTAGAAACGAGGCTTCTTGAAAGCAAAACAAATTTAACCTCATTCTTTTTTATCCTAGTAGGTGAAGAATTCATAGTGTCCGCAGAGATTTATCACGTCCCCTTCCGTCCGAGTTGGGGGACCAATAAATACACTCTAGCAGAAGATAACATGACGCAAATACAAAAGTCGCAACTTTACTATCTTACACAGATTAAAATCCGAAAAAATTAATCCATCCTCTAAATTTTATAAGATGGATATAGTTTATTATTAATATAGGTACAGATAAAACAGATTTTAATGGTAATTGTGAGGTAGAATTTTCCTTAGGTTTATGGCTAGTAAAATGCATAGACGAGCACATTCTCACCACAATTATCGGTAACGAACACTTAATTTATTTTAATGACACAAATTCATTGTCGGCCTCAGTCTATTTAAATTATTTAATAACATTTTAGGCCTAGAGTTTATTTTTAAATATATATTAATTGTACGCGTGAGTAATTATATTTAAACATACGCTGCAGAAAACGGAAACATGTTTGAGGGAACGTATGCCCTCTTAGTTGGTTGCTCGAAAGTCTATAACTTAATGTGTGTTGTTTTGTCAATAATTCAGCACACTAAAAAAATTCTTTTCAATATAAGTAGAGAATAGATGTGTGAGCATATTTTTCTTCTTGAGGTTATTGCACTAATTTTACGCTATCCGGAAAGTTACAACCATGAGCACTGTTAGTTCACGAGAATTATCATGTGGTTTTCCAAACCCCACGTAAATCGGGATTCACTTATGTTTTCTAGTTGAATTTTATGGACTAATAGGTATATTTTTACTTTTTTCTTCTAATATGAACTGTTTCTTCTATTTAAACAAAACTAATTTTTTCGTTTTATTGAAAAGAAAACGCAAAAGCACAAATTTACAATAATGAGCACGCCTTTTAAATTCATATCTGGGAATAAATATTCTTTGTGTGTGAAAACTAATTATCCAAAAGATCAGAATTCCGAGGTCTGTAAAACATGCAGCCGACAAATAATATAACAAGCGTATGCGAGAGTTTGAAATTACACACCATTCATACTTCATCAATGCTACTGCATCAGAGATATGAATTTAAATATATTAACCAAGCAAATATTTAAAATTAGCAACTTAAAGCAAACATTTAGTCGTAATTTTTTACCGATTGCTATTAAAACTTCATCCACATCTCTCGCAAAAGTCAAAGAAAAGCATGAGGAATTCACCAGATGTCCGGGGAACAGCATTATTAGAATTTCGAAAAGTATTTGAGTAACTCTGTTAGACTTAATATCGAAAGCTAAATACTGGTAAAAAGCTTTTAGTTTTTACCATATGTTTAAATCTGGGAATAAATAATTATGAACTATTTTTCCCATGTATCCTTTAAATATTGCCTCAAAACAAGTAAATACATAAAGTTACGCCGCAACTTTGTTAATAGAAAAATTAAAGTCAACCATTTTCACCTTATTCTAATATATTTAAAAAAATTGTTTCATAAATGTGCGAGCCAGGCCTTTTAACATTTCATTTATAACAAACTTCTCAGTAATCTGACTTGACAATATCATTATTTTAAGCCAAAACTTAGACATTCATACATTCTAATAGAAATGTTCTTTCCGAGAGTAGAAATTATTTTGAAAATCAAATTACATAAGGCACAAATTTTAGTAAACGCATTGAATTTCCGATAGAATCATATAATACCGCTAAATATTTACCATTTGCTTTTAAAAGCAGGTCTTGTTAGGTAGTTTGCACTTAACACGTTGAAAGATTTAATGAAGATCTTTGTCGTTACGAATTATTACTGTAGGTCTTATCCCCGACTATCAAAACAGAATTAACCTCTACTTAGTCATTCAAAAAATGAGAATCCTCCTCAAAAAGCCTCGAAAATTCTTCCGTTAATAGATGCCGATTACCGGAACTAGCATATCATAGACACTTTGGCAAATGCTGTAGTGATAACACATCCGGAAATCGAACGCCGTTTTATACTAACAAATGACGATCTAGAGTATGCGATTAGCATTTCAGTAGAACAAGAGAACACATTTTCTTATTTGTATATTTTATAGATTTCATTTTTGTGATTTTAATTTGTTTCTAAGCGCCAATACAGACATGGCTAAGTTTTGTGCAACGGTAGAACGACGGATCACCCATCTAAGCGAATGGAAATATAACATTTTATTATGTAAATGCAAACTGACCATAATTGCGTAAGAGTTTCTTTCTCATATTCTTCTTCTGCACCTACAACTGAAATTTTTAAATATATATTGAAAGGTCAAAAAAGCAGAAAACGTAAACTTAGATATAGTGTGAAAACAGGGATCAACCAATTAATTTCGTGCATCACCTCCAGTTTAAGTTCAATGCCCCAACATGCTTTTTCTACTTGCATAGGTATGGCTGCAGTTTGTTTGTCCATATAGCTTCGTATGTGGCTAATCACTTTCTGTTATTGCATTTAATAATTATCTAAAATGCTAGGTCTGCTGATCGTACTTGTGAGTTTTGAACGATGTGTTGCGCAGTTGCAGACGTGAATTTAACATTTAATTTAAAATGCGTTTAAGTTGCTATTTTCTTTCATTGGAATTATTAACCGTCTATTCAATCGGCCTATGTAAGTTGATCAACAACTTGTGCATGTATAATGATTGCTGAATCTGGTAAAATTTATTTTTTTATTTTGCATGTGGAAAGGTTATCATGAATTTTATTAAGTCTCGCAATTCAAAATAATGCTTGAAAAAACAAGATGAACTAGTGACGTCAAAATACAGAGCGTAAAGACGTTTATTGTGGAAATATCATTATAATCTGAGTATTAAGCAATTACCGTCCCCAGGAAATTTAATACACAGTGTATGCAAGTCTGAACTATGGGTCAATCAAAAAAATCTTTCGAATTTGGCGTTTTACAGAATTGAGCATTTATAAGAAGAGAAAGCGATGTTGCGAGCAAGAATTGTGTGTGTGTAACTTGTATACTTGATGAACTAAATCATTTTTTAAGTTTTAAATTTCTGGTGTTTTTTCCAGCTGCTATGACTAAATACAAATCAAGAATGTTGAAGAAATAAGACAACGATATAAAACTTGGAGCTTTGGGTGATTTAAATTCGACTATTATTGATATACTTTTGCTAACCCTATCACAACTCCTAATCGATCAGCTAGCAATTGAGGATATCGATTGACGGAAAAAATGGAATTCATCCTGCAGATAAGCACGATATTAAGTTTGAGGCAAAATTTGAATTTCGATTTAAGCACACAGCAGATGTAGAACTTACGAGCATTGATTATAAAAATTAGCACAAAACTGTTTTAGTTGATCAGGCTTTATATCTGAAATCAGCCAAATTCGCAGAACTCCATCAATTGACAAAGCAATATTTGAATGCACTTCAAGAAATGAGAAGCACCACAGTCATAAAAACACTACTCGCCGATAAATGCATGGGAGTTATTATAATAGAAAAATCAGTCTAAATAAAAAAGGTGGCGAAGGTTTTGATTAATAATAAGAAAGTCTAACATCTTGAGGATAAATCATGTGAACCAGACTATATTGAGCTGAAGGTAAAAATGAAATTAAAAGATTAAACGATGAAGGGTTAATTGATGAAGCCGTTGCGCAAAGCTCGAATCAGTTGTATCACCTAGCTCAAAAATGTATGGACTACCAAAGACACACAAAAAAAGTTGTCCTATGTGATCGAATTTATCAATGGTTAATTCGCCATGCCATGCCTTGGCTAAATGGTTAGTTCGTACGCTAATACCTATGATAATTTTAATAAAAATTCAATAATTGAATAAGATTATTTTTTCATTTGATGCCGTTTTTTTGAAATTTTCAAATTGAAAACTTTATTGATATTATAGTTCAGGTAGTAAGACAAAACATATTACCAACTCCGCTACCATGTCATACCCCACGCAAACTTATTTTTCTATTCAGGTAAGATGGTCAGTTTCGTTTGAATGTAAATATTCATTAATAAATTGATGGTGTAGCAATGAGGAGCTCCTTATCTCCAGTGGTAACGGTGATTTTCCTTGGCCATCTTAGGAAATATCATTAAAGAAATACATAAGTAAAGGTGCACAATTTCAAAGTTAAATTGATGACAGTGTTCTTGTCATTGGATACAGGTCGCAGTCAAGAACACGGCTTCAATGTTTCAATAAAGCACATAAGAATAATAGTTGCACTTCAGAACATGAAATAGATGAATGTCTGCCTATTTTTAGATGAACTAGTAAAGAAAGATACTAATTACAATTTAAATAGATCAATTATCATAAACCATCCTGGTCAGCAATGTAAATTCGTTGGAGCATTTTCATTTATTTTCAATATAATTCATCAACATTTCGCAGTGGTTTTTCACAAATTGACTTTTAGGTACGTCTGGATTCAGAATGTAACGAATTTACTAAAGCAACAAACTCTTTGAGGTTTAATGGCTATCCAAGACAATTAAATATGTCAATTAGTAAAGGAGGCTGTCTAAAGAAATAGATGTATTTGGGACCAGAAAATATAGCAGTTTACTTGAACATTCGATTAAATGAGGATGCAATTTCCAGAATGGCACAGAAGAAAGATCAAGCGGCATTAACACACACATTTAATGCAGCCAAACTATGAGTGTTATTTAAGGTAAAATAATTTCCTTTACCAGTAATTAAAGTAAAACAGCCGTAAATTTATTTACAATCGTTCATAAATAATTTCTTGATCAACTTATCTAGGCCGATCGACCAGACAGCTAATTACTTGAATAAAAGTTCGTTATAACTTGAACTTCTTTTTAAAAGCAAATGGTGAATATACGTCTTCCACTGCGCAACATATCGTTAAAACATCACGCCTATGTTCTCCTTATGTAACATTGAGGATAAATACTAAATTCAATAACAGAAATGAGTTTGCCAAATACGAACTTTTATGGATAAACTGAAGTCGGATTTATGCTAGCAGAAAAATCAGGTTTGGGCATTGCGTCTGAACTGGAGATGATGTACGCAAATAATAAGATGATCCTTAGCTTCACATTCTCTCCACATTTACATTTTCTGATTATTTTGTCCTTATATATACGTTTATGTGTATATTTTTTCGTTTTGCACATGTTTATGGTACTATAAATATATATATATATATATATATATATATATATATATGTGTGTGTGTGTGTGTGTGTGTGTGTTTTGTTCATAGCAATGATTAGATCGTATATTTTTTTTCATAATAAACAAATCATTGGATTAGATAGTAAGACACCATTTATCATGTGTAGGCTGTTTCTGGTCCTTATTGACATTCATCAAGTAAATTATAAATTGCTGTAGAAAGTATTTGAACCTGAGGTTTTTGCATCAGTAGTGTTCAACTGATCATCTTTACAAAAATTATGAAATCTATATATATATATATATATATATATATATATATATATATATATATATACATATATAGTATGAACTAAACATTGTATAAAATAGCAAATACATTTTATCGAGAAGGCCAGGTCTGCCTTTGTTAGGAATTAATCTGTATTTGATAGATTTGACCCAGCTTGGATTTGATCTTGGGAGTATTTATTTCAGAAACTTATAAAATATCCCCCATTTCTATGGAGCCATATTTTGCAAGAGATTTATGAGTCCATACTACCTGATATTGTTTGCGTTTCGCTTATTTTTATGTATCCAATTTCGCATTTCGTTTTACCTAACGTTGCAATTAACTAATGTTTATTCAACATAAGACATATCCCATGAATATTGGCCAATTTATACTGAATTCAAGCAAAAGGACAGAATTTAATCTTTCCAACGTTTTTAGTATAGATTGAACATAGTTCAAGATAGCAAAAGCAAATATGCCTGTTTCTTGTATATTGGGCACACAGTTGTTTTTGCCGGACGTGCAACGAATTGTATTTAAACCGGAGAATATTTTTTATAGCTCTGGAATTAATCCTGTTTGCCACCTAAGTCGCACATTTAATTCAACTTTTAGTGCAATATCGAAAAGCGTTTTTGTTAAATACTTTCTTCGAGTGGATCATCCTTTTTATCGCCTTTAACAGTAAGTTCTAATCTGGCCGAATCAGATCATGTAGATAATTCAAATTCCTTATTTTAATCAAGATCATCTCTAACCAGACAAAAAAATATTACCATTACACCTTATTTCTAAATTTTAAATATGAACCAAAAACTGTAGTTTTTATAAGAAAGAAAAGAAATCTGACAACAAAATGAATAAATATATAAATGAATGCCATATGTGCTCCACCTAAAAATAATAAAATCTAACCGAATTACATTAATTAATATATGACTGAAAATTTTGTGTAGTGTAATGTGCGGCAGAGTAGCTCAGTGGTTAGACAAACAAATTCCAAGGCAGATGTTCCCAGGTTCGATCCCTGTCTGTGGCAAATTCTGGCCAATATGTGCTGAGTTCCCAATAAAGACGAAACCAGTCTACTGGATGAATTGCTTTTTCTACACTATACAATTCTTAATTTATACTGGCATATGTAAGTAATTAATGGGTCAGGTGCTTATATCAAAATCGCAACCTTGATTATAGTAAAATAAACAATGTTCGGCTTATTTCGATTATAATTAAGTACATATAACATGATTTCATTTATATATATATATATATATATATATATATAATAGGTTTTCATTTTATTAAGTGTCCGATATTACACAACAATATAAGCTGTCAACACCGCAATCTGGAGACCCTGCGTTATTGCCAAGGCGTTAAAATAAACTAAAGAACGAGATGATGTAAAAGAAAGCATGCGGAGAAAAACATTCTTATAGGTAATAACCATCTAAGCTAACCAACGATCAAAACTCCGTCTATCAATTCAAGATTAACGGGATTGCGCACATCACTCTGCTACACAATATGAATAATCACTCACACATACAGACACATAAGTATAATCACTCAAAAATCAACTTTCGATAAACCACCGACTATAAATAGTAGTAAAACTGACAATCAGACTAGTTTTCAATACTGCTTGAATACATATTCGTTTAGGAGACTATACCATCCAAATGTCAAACATTTATTGACCAAATATACAGTTGTTATAGGACGTAATACCGGCATCTACTGATGGGGCGCCAGAAAGCACGAATTGTCCGTGAACATCAGACTGTACATTATGATCATGCTATATTTTGGTTTATCCATCTGGTCTTATTTTATCTTACCTGTTACTAGGAAAGCAAATCTTATTAAACAATATTTGTCATGCTCTTAATTAGAAAAACCAAAAATGTTTTTAAATCGTAAGATGATAATTTATATCTGAGTGTTCGAAAAATAAACCGGACAATATATACATTTTTATTAAAAGTTTTTCTTCTGTATAACATAAATGATACTATCCATTATTCTAACGCAAAGTAATGTATATATATATATATATATATATATATATATATATATATATATAACATATATCTGCACCAATTTTCGTGTGTTGCATTTATACTATAAATTACTAACACTAATATAATTAGAAAGGCTTCATAGTAATTGAAATGGTCTTAGATAAAAAAGTTAATAAAATTTTGCTGTAGTATTTCTACCGATATGCCTTAATTTACCTTTTGGATTTCATAAGCGCGCGCAAAGTTTGAGTCCAAATTATTGGCTAAATTAACAAAAATCCAATTTATATTTGGCACAAATCTGCTAATAAATAACAACGTAGGAACAAGGTAATAATTGGTTACATATACTAGTTAATATTTAAAACATGACTAAACGAGTAAAAAGATTACGTCATTTATGTTTTAAAAATTTTGCATTACCAAATATAATTAGTGACATCTATACATGCACCTTGTGACGAATCTCTTTAAGTAGGTACTATATCCTATTCTAGATTTCATTTGATCAAATATTACGTAGAGAAATATGCAGAATAATAATTTCAAAGCTGCCTTGGATTAGCAGATGTTCCGTTAGGTTGTCATTCTCAATTTCAGTCAGCTTAAATTACATTTCACCAATCGTTGTTTTGGCGGCATTTTAAGGCGACAGAGTCTATTTTATAAATAAATTATAGATATATATATATATATATATATATATATATATTAATATGTCCACTCACTAGATATTATACAGCATATGCTTGAGGAAAAGCAAACACATTGAGCATACTCTTGATAAAACTATCATTGATTGCGCAGGTGCTACTAACAATGGTTTAATTTGAGTTTGCATTTTAAGTATAAATAACAAGTCGTATATATATATATATATATATATATATATATATATATATATATATATATATGTATATATATATATATATATATAATGTTCATTGCTTTCGTATATTACAAAGTAAATATCTTTTTAGAAATCAAAACACATTTAATATCAAAGTGGATTATGGCTACTTATTTCGAGACTACTAAACTTACCTTTACAGTCTTTCGTTTATATACTTCCTGGACTTTCATTTGCTGACCTGGGTGGCAACTAGTCTGACGTTCGGTTGGATTTACACTTCTTGTTTTGGTTGATTTGCAAGTTTTCGCTTTGTTGGCTGTCCCGTGTACGAATGCTTTTCTCCGAATGTCGTCTTTCATTTTGCCTTGTTCTTCAAATTTTTTCTGTCCGCTTTGTAACAGCGCAGGGTTCGCGGATTGCAGCGTCGATCATTCATATAGTTGTGAAATATCTGTCAATGCTAACGATGGCAGTGATGGCGTTTGTGCAGCTATTTTTTCTTCTTCCGTTTATTGCCAATTTGATCGAATGTGTTTTGAGACTGTTCTAGTGAGTGGTCGAGCTTGTCTGGATGCTATTAAATTGCAGTTGGGCCTTGTGATTCGTAACCAGTCGATTAAAATATCATGTCGATGAAAATATTGAATGTTTAAGCCGGACGCTTTTTGTTTTATCTAAAGAGTTTAATGTATATCTAATAATTTCTGGATTTGCTTTATGTAAATTTGAGAAATTGATCAAATTTACTGGATGCCCCGTTTAAAATGTATGATCAGAGAAAGATGATTTTCCTCATGTTTTCAAGACTATTTTAATCAGTTTCTGCGGTAAATGTTGCTTGATTCTATTGACTAATTGCTTCTTTATACATCCGGTATATGTGCTACCACACTTACATGCGAATTTGTAAACTATGAATGACGTACAGAGAATTGGCATTTGATCTTTGACATCCAACTTCATGATTCTCTGCGTGCTAAATTTGATGTTCACTTTTAGACTGGGAAAATTCTCCTTATTTATTCTATTTAATCGCCGTACAATTATTGAAGCCGGTAGGTGGCCTCTAAATGGTAAATATAGCAAATCCTGCTTCACGGTATCCTCTGTAGTTTGAATCTAACATGATCAGATGTTGACATCTATGAACCGCTCTGGGTAGTTTTTCTTTAGATAACTTTTCCCCAGGTAGCCTAATTCCTCATCGATCTTATAAGCAGAGCAGATCTTCCAGATTCTGTTTACTAGGTTGTTAACTATGTATCTATTTTGAGATTTTGACACACAGCTGTTGGTCAAAGTCGATATTCTATCTATTGCCAGTGTCAAATCACCATTATCTACACGAATGAGTTCGATGTCCAAAGAGGGAAACCTACTATCTTTCACTAAGTCTGGAGTGAATTTGATGCCTGGATCGGCTAAGTAGCATTGGCTTGCTTAAGGATTTTGTTTGGGTCTGCTTGTCTGAAATGAGCAATAATATATCATCTACATACCTTTTCAGAATGCGCACTGGTCAATTATTCTTTTTAGGTTAGTATATATATATATATATATATATATATATATATATATATATATATATATATATATATGAGCGTTTCTTTGTACCTGATAAAATTTCTTTCTGTTTATGCACATAGGAAGGGTACTAATGAATACACATACATATACATATATATATATATATATATATATATATATATATATGGGTGAACAATAATATTTCAACTGATCAGTGATATTTTTAGACTCGTTTGTTCAAGGTGTTGCATGTATGCATATTCCAGGATGGGTACAATTTAAATATAAGTTGCAAGTTTTTATACATTAAAATATGAGATCTTTGACATCTTTTTTGTCTTATTTGCAGCATTTCGTGAAACGTTGAGCTGTCTCCGTTACTTTGATGCTTACGCTGATTTAGAAAAAGTAAAGTATCAGTTTTGCGGCAAGATGGCATTTGTATGGAATACTGATTTAATGCTGTTTCTATTTGTGATAATTGGCATCGTAAACATAACACTGGTGTTACTGTAATTTTCACTTGTTTTATTATAAAAACAGGTTTCAACAATTATTCAGAATTGTATTAATTGAGCACCAGAACTGCCGAAAATAAAAAATATAATAAATAACGAAATAATTCGGCTATCAATGACACAAATGAGCAATTGATTAAAATATTATTATAATCAAGGTTGCGGTCTTGATATAAACACCTGACCCATTAATTACTTACATATGTCAATATAAACTAAAAATTGTATAGTGTAGAAAAGGCAATTCATCCAGTTCGTTTGATTAAAATATTAGTCTGAATGCAAAAATAATAATGTGTCGGAATATCTGTTTATTTTATTTGTAACCTGTATAATATATATATATATATATATATATATATATATTATGTCCATGGCCTTCCTAGCATCCAGGTGAGACCAAGCATATCCTCAACCAAACTCAACAAACAGTTATCATGATAAAGTTGCGATCTTGATATAAGTACCTGACCCATTAATTCATACATATGTCAGTATAAAATAAGAATTGTATAGTGTAGAAAAGGCAATACAAACCGGTCTCATCCCTATTAAGAACTCATCATGTACTGGCCAGAATTTGCGACGTACAGGGCTCGAACCTGGTGTTTTAATCACTGAACCATCCTACTGCACACTACACCACACACAATTTTCAGTTATATATTAACTTGTGTTACTTGGTTAGTCAATTTTTCCTTTAGGTGGAGCTCATATGGCATCCATTTAGACCCAAAGTTCCAACTAACCATCCCCAATCTGTCATTACTGAACAGACACCACACTACATGGGGAAGTGGTATTGAAATGAACATTTATATAACTAAACGAGCATTGGTTGCGCGGGCGGCGATAACAATTATTATAATCAAGGTTGCGATCTTGATATAAGCACCTTATCCATTAATTACTTACATATGTCAGTATAAACTATGAATGTTATATAACTGAAAGTTGTGTGCAGTGTAGTGTGCGGCAAGGTGGCTCAGTGGTTAGAGCACAAGATTATGAATAAGACGTGCCCAGGTTCGAGCCCTGTCCGTGGCAAATTCTGGCCAGTACTTGATGAGTTCCCAATAAGGACGAAACCGGTCTACTGGATTAATTGCCCTTTCTACACTATACAATTCTTAGTTTATACTGGCATATGTAAGTAATTAATTGGTCAGGTGCTTATATCAAGATCGCAACCTTGATTATAATAATTGTTATCACCTCCCGCGCAACCAACTTTCATTTAATTATTTAAATCTTGATTTCGATGCCACTTCCCCATATAGAGTGATCTCTGTTCAGTAATCGTAGATTGGGGAATTTTAGTGGGAACTTTTGGTCTAAATTGCTGTCATATGAGCTCCACCTAGAGGAAGAATGGACTAAGTATGTATGCCTGCATTAGTAAGCATATAACTGAAAATTGTGTGTAGTGTCGTGTGCGGCAGGATGATTCAGTGGTTAGAGCACCAGATTTCGAAGAAGACGTGGACAGGTTCGAGCCCTGTCCGCGACAAATTCTGGCCAGAACGTGATGAGTTCCCAGTAAGGACGAAACCGTTCTACTGGATGAATTTCCTTTTCTACACTATACAATACCTAGTTTACACTGACATATGTAAGTTATTAATGAGTAAGGTGCTTATATCAAGACCGCAACCTTGATTATAATAATTGTTATCACCGCTCGCGCAACCAACAAACATTCAATCGGATTGGCAACAAACTGAACGGGGCAAAGCAATTGAACTTACGGAGACAGGAATTTTGAAGCAATATGAGCATTCAACACTGCAATCCGCACCTGCTTTGTTACCAAGTGGAGAAAAAATATACAGAACAAGGGGAAACAAAAGACTACACTCGGAAAACTTCCATTCGTACACGTAACAACCAACAATGCGAACAGTTGGTTAACTCTCAAGCCACCAATACAGGAATGACCAGATCTCAGACATCCCTTTTTAATACAACGAGAGAGACGTTTACATGCCAGTTTCATCATAATTAGGTACACATAAGTTAGTAAATAACTGAAAATTGTGTATAGCATGTTGTAAGGTAGTGCAGTGGATGGAGTCATAACCAGCGCTTCAGAGGTGTGGGTTTGATCCCTAACAGCGGAAACATTTTGAGCTGTACTTCAAGAGTTCCCAGTAAGAACGAAACCGCTCTATTGAGTGATTTGCCTTTGCTACCTTATACAATGCTTAGTTTATACTAAAAAATAATATAGACACAATTGTGTTTGTGCTTATATCATGTTCGCAATATTGATTTAAACTGTTTTCATCACCACCCACACAATCAGTAATCGCCAAATTTAGTAATAACTGTCAATTTATATTTGCAAGCTAGCTGTCATTTTAAACAGTCAAATCAACAAGATAAAAAATAATTCCATTTAAAATACATTAAATGTGAAACAACCTTTCTGAGACCAATTCCTTAAATCGAGTTTGCGAGCTTGAAGAAAACACCAACCCCATTGTATTTAACCAGTCTTCGAACAACATAACAAAACTACCGCCAGCCGCAACGCACTGACGCGTTTCGACCTTCCATGATCATCATCAGAGTACGACGGCAAACTGACTATCGAGGATCAAACCGCATTGAATATATATGGAAATCAAATTTAGATATGCGGCTCTCACCTCTAGCAGTCTCGCATACATTGAACTTGAATGGAAATGTCGGCTGCACAATTTCTATGCAGTCACGAACATTAACTGTTTGCAGCTTTCGCCACATATACATATATAGGCAATACAATTTAACAATAATGGATTGCGCGGGTGGTGGTAACAATTCTTTAAATCAAGTTTGCGAGCTTGAAGTAAACACCAATCCCATTGTATTTAACCAGTCGTTGAACAACATAACAAAACTACCGTCAGTTGCAACGCACATGCAAATTTGAATTACAAAATCGCATCAGTCAAACATACTGTTGAAATCTAAACATAATTTTGAGAACATTTTCTTTATAATGCTAATTTAAAGCGATAAAAAGAAGCATTCGCTGACAATTTACGAGATTTCGGAGAGTAAAGATTTATTGCTGAACTCATTTAAGCAAAAGCATGAACTGTTTTTTATTCTAAATTGGAAAAGATAGAACGATAATAAATTATTGGACGATTCCACCTTTTTCATTTCTTGTTTCCCAATTTAAAGGTGAATATTATGCTCTACAGAAAGGGGTTATCCATTACTTGGATGGAAACGCACTCCTTAAATAGAAAAAAGTGAATTTTTTTCGTAATAATAATTTTTATTCTAGAAGAAATATAATTTAACTATGCCTAACTACATAAAAACGTAAGCTAAACGTTGGTTCTACATAATCTTTAAAATGAAGGAACGAAAATTTCTGTAGATTATATAATTTATATCATATACGTTGATAGTTCGTGTTTTCCGTTGGGTGAGTTTTCATTTTTGTGTGTTTATCTCATTTGCTTTCTCGTTTTTTGAAATATCGTTATTTGTGCATTGTGGACTAGTGTCTTATCTAGGCTCAACGTACAATCAGTTTGAGGAATAAGCAAACGTTGGCCACCTGTGCAGATATTTTAACTTGTTCATTTATTTCGTATTTGATGAAAAACGTACTGATTCTTATTTATATTTTTGTTAACATCCTAAATGCGTCTCGGCAATAGATAAAGAATACAATAACATGACTTCTTCCTCTAATGCGCGAAGTAGAAATTCAAATGTGTTATAAAATAAATGCTATTGTTTTTAGCATTATCAATTTACTCTTTTATTAGAAGAAAATCAATATTCCGTGGGTCGAAAGAAAGCATTCTTACTGTATTAGAGCATTGTAAAAATTCTCAGTATTTTGTGATAATCCTAGCCAATGTCACATCTCCATACGTGAAAAGTGCATTTTTGCCGTTATGCTTCAAGTAGTATTTTACAACATGGGAATTGAATTGTTAAATACTTTTAAAATTTTTTAAACACATTTTATTATTAATAATTCTTGTCATGGACAGTTAAAAGGTGCAAGGATTATCTATTGATTTTAAAAATCGATAGCATCATACAAATTTTATGCAAAACGCAGATTTGAGTTCATTTTTGAAATATGAACTAAATTCAGTTACAATTCTTAAATTCACTTTTGTGTAGATATAGCATAAGTGCTTATCTACCCACACATATCTGAATACACTAGCGCAATCGATCCTCTGACTCTAAATAATTTGCTCAAATATGTCAGAATAATCATGTTCGACATCTTCGAATATTTAAAATTTAAATCGTAAATCAAACATAGTTATGCATTAATTCGTTTATATTTTGCTTTATGCAAATTTTGATAAAATGTGACGCTAAAAGGCTCATAAAATTCAGGTATAAAAAATAACAATATATGTAGTTTCCCTGAAAGATTAGTATGATAAAGATACAGCATTTTCTTTCTGACAAAATTTTAAATAAAGGAACTATTGTACGACGGCTAGGACGTATCTTAGTCATCGTGTGTGCACGGGAAATTTTAGCATTTTGTTTTATGACTTGTAAAGTGGAGCAGTATTCTCATATATATATATATATATATATATATATAAATAGAGAGAGAAATATACATATATATATATATATATATATAGTATATATATATATATATATATATATATATATATGTGTGTGTGTGTGTGTATTCACATTGTACCTTCCTATGTGCATAAACGGAAAGAAATTTTTTCAGATACATGAGGCGCTCCTTTCTCATTATCTCCTCAAGTATCTGCTAATGTATATATATATATTATATCTATAGTACCTATAGTATCTATAGTATATCTTCCCATAAATTGACTACCAAAATAATGGCTTAAATTTAAAATTAATGTTTTTAAATAACGCAATTTTCTTACGTAGTTATATAATTTACAGGTTTATCGAAGCCATATATATGGAACATTTTGAAATATGGTTTCAGATGCTCGTACTGACCAAAATGTGCAAAAAACTGTTGTTTTTCTACAACCGTGTATGGTTTTCATCATGTTAAATTATTAAAATACAAGCATTCTTGTCTAGTATCGCAATATGTATTTTATTTTGTTAGAAGCTATTGAAATATGTTATCAGAAAAGAAACGAACTTGATCACTATAGTTTGCAACATTATCCTATAGCCGATTCATCCTCAAAGTCTGACTTCTTCGTATGTCGATACAGTTCATCAAATCACGCTATAATGGCTGCCTCCCAGTTGCGATGAAGAATTCAATATAAACAAGACTGGCTGTATTTAGGATAGAGAAAAAATTCTTAAGAAAACATTATTTTTTAATACAGCCTAAGCATGTAAAAATATTCTTAATAAATACTTAGCCCCAAAAGCATGCTATTTCGTTACTGTGCTCGTAATCAATAAAACGTTAACTTTTTAAACAGAAAGTACAGTTCACATAAAAGAACACAAACTATGTTCATACTAGTAAACAAATTCAGCATAAGAAGTGTAATTAAAGTCTCTGCGCTACTATTTCCATACGCCATAATGGCCAAATGTGCAATAAAAATTAATTCACGAATAAACTAAACTAAAAGTACACAAAATATATTCATATAGCCAAAGATCAAAGCAGAAAATCTATAAACGGTTTCTAAAGCAGTTATTCTTCTACGTTATCTGACTTTGAATGGTCTACTTAATTCACGAATTAATTAAGATCGAAGCACCAACGGATGTTAAAATGTGAAATCAAGAATCATAACTAACACATAATTATGATGAGGATATAACTAGACAGGTAGGGCCGTTCCTATGCTCTATCAGGCAGTCAGTGCAATGTTTCTGCCCTACTATTTCGGTGATTAAGTCAGGTAGTTAGATTTACCTGGCTGCACTAATACACATTTTTCTCTTCGAAATGGAATGCTGATACGACGTAGTTGGCAACTATACCCAACTCACGGCTAGCACCTGCATTTATCCTACTTTATTTATTATCCTCGTTGACCATCATTATGTTTGTCATCATTTTCCAGTGGCAAAACTCGTAGCTTCAACTATGAAAGTGATTCTGAAGGACTTTATAGTTGCCGGGCATTCTTACAGAATCAATGCCTGATAAACGGGTTATTAACCGTCCTGGCGAGTACAAAAATATCAGTCACCAGAATAGTGCTGCTTGTCTCTTCTCAGCAAAAATTCATTACAACAGTACTTGGCGAATGGGTTATTTTTTCAGTCACCGCTTAAACAAATACAAACAACTAGGGTTGTGCTGCTTGACTTTTGTAAAAACAGTTTCATAAATTAATGGCTGACGGGTTATTAGTTTAGCCGCCGCATACAAAAATATAAACCAGAAGAGTTTTCCTACTTCTCTTTCACCAAAATTTAAAACAAATCCACCTGTAGACAATTCCTACATATCTCTCCTACGACATTACGATAATTTTGGTTTTATTAATTAATTAATTAATTAAAGTGGAAGTACGTAAAATTTATATATAAGCAGTCCAAAATTCAAATAAAAAATTCGTTAAATTGTTTCGAGCGCAATTATCCTCCAACAGCACTTGACACACAGTATTCTTCTCAAAACACGAATTAAGATACTAGCACATAAAGAAACAAAAATTCAAACTGAATATATATATATACAGCAGTCATCACAATAGAGAATGGTGTTCAACACAACAAAACTGATGCGCACGAATGAAAAAGATAGCCTCTCTGTGACGTCAACACCTTTGTCTGTATACAAATTTCAATGTACCTGCAACGCTCAGTACATCGGCAGATCAAAAAAGAGGCTCGAAACTAGAATAAATCAGCATCTCCATCAAAAACTATTAAAGAGGGGTGCAGCTCCTGCACAAAAATCAGCAATTTGCGAACATGTACTACTCACAGGTCATGCTGTTAGTAGTAACGAATTTTCAGTTATCTACAAGTCAAAAACAGAGAAAATTTCTTCTGGCTTTTTAAGCTATTGCAATTAATAAGCTGAAGCCCTGCTTAAAAGTGCAGAAAATAATTCAAAAGAAATTAAATTGGACTGGAACAAAGACATAACCGACATGCCTTTAAAAATAGCCAACGCTTCGCAATATACGACACATACATCAATTACGGACGCAATTACAATGAAAGCGATGACACACCAAATGACGTTACGCAAAAGGAGTGGTCTAAATTGCGCAAAGCAAAGGCCAGCATAACGAAGAGGAGATTGGTTACAACACATGTACAGTGGGATTGGATGAACGAATATACAAACGAATCCAGAACAATGGCTGTAGATACTGGTAGAAATAAGATTTATTAATAAATGTTATTCCATGGAGTACGTTGTTTTGTTCTTATATATATATATATATATATATATATATATATATATATATATATATAATACATTTATTTGGCAACAAAGGCCAACAGGCCCAACCATTGAAATAACAAATCAAAGGTAGGATATGTGGAGATGAATAAAATTGTGACTAGCAAAGTATTTAACGACGGGGGAGGGAGGAGTTAAGGAAGAGAATCGTTTTTATCGACTTCAAGATAGTTTGATCTGATGAAAAAGAGAGATTTCATTTGACTAGATTGAATCAACTGGAGTACAATCCGTGAAGGGTCCGAGCATCAATGCGGAGTAAGCTGATATCGAACAGACGAATCTGAATGTGAGTTCGAAAGTGATGGCGGACCGATAGCAGAAATCAACCGACAGACTTATTTGTCGTGGATATGAATTTCTGTAGGGTAGTATTGACTAGGATGAAGTCGACTAGATTGAAGCTTGTGTTTCGTGCAGGGTTCACTGGCTTCCGTTGAGCGAGGTTATGACTGATGGTAGGCGAGAGGGAATCAGTGTCCGATGTATACCGTCGGGTGGTCCAGTAGACTTTTCGAGTTTCCAGTCGCTAGCTTAAACAAAAAGGAAAAGAATTTGTTGAGCAAAACGTGGTAAAGTATTCTATATTTGGATGAAAAATGAGAATACAAATGGTATCAGGGAGTCAATAATGAGAAATTTAAAATCAGAGGGGAAAAGTAGAAATTGGAGCCCAGCCAGAAGGGACTTCACCCTCCGAAACTAGTAACAATAGAATAGCCGTGGGATGAAAGAAGTGTTCTGGTTTAAGTAGGAACCAATTGCGCTTACAATCGGTCGTCTCGCATAGAAATTTGTTAAAGAAGTACTTGTGGGCCGCCTTTTTAAATTCGTGCTGGGATAACAGCTTTATTTCCTTTGGGAAGAGCGTTGAAGACATTAGTGGCTTTGGAGAAAAGAGATAGATTTTGTTAAATATATTGGGAGTACGGTTGGATTTGATTAAAGAGTTGTTAAAGTGAGTGGCGTAATGATGACTTGGGTGAGCGCAGTTGGGCAGTGATGGGCAAGTTGTGATTTTATGTATTAAAGAAATGACTCGTAGGTGACGGGTAAACCAAAGCGGTAGAAGTTTGGCCTGGAGCAGGCATTCCCGAAAATTTTGGCTGTAGGAAAGACTCACTTTAGAAATCTGGAGGAGATCTGTTCGATGGTATACGAGGAGGCTAGAGTAAGAGGACAGTAGAATTCGCTAGCGTATGAAATGAGGGGTAGGACATAGACCTTGAATAGCGTGAGTTGGAGAGTGGGGTTGTTAGTCTTGAAGCAGATCCAATAAAGAGTTTGGAAGTATTGTGTTTAAGGTGTGAGGAGAAGTATAGAGATTTTGAAAAATAGATACCAAGGTGCTTGGCCAATACTTTTATTTCAATATCAATGGGATAATTTGCATCCGGTAGAAAACAGAATGTGTTGGAGCAGAGTTTCATCACGCGAATCTTGGCAGGGTTTAGTTTGAGACCGATATTGCTAAGCTGCGAATGGAGAGAGGATAAAAGATCTGATATAAAGGATAAGGGGGGTTGGATGCTGTGGGGTTACTAAATACTATTACTATGTCATCCGCATATTTAAACAGCTTGAAAAGGTTGTCCTCAACTTGTACCTGCGCTAACGTAAAGTTGAAAAGAATAGGACCAAGTACAGCGACCTGGAGAACTCCAGATCGGATAAGGGCTTGCCTCAAGTGACTATTTCCGACATTTACAGTAGCGCATTGGTTTCGGAGATAGTAACTGATAAGATTGAGGACGTTGCCGCAGATACCACTGCTCAGCAAGGCGGATTCAATTGCTGAAAATGACAAAGAATCAAAAGCCTTGGATATATCACGGAAGGGTAGGGTGCATTCATGACCTTTGCAGAAAGAAGAGTAGCAGCGATTAAGGACAATGACTAAGTTGGTGGAAGAGGAGCGGCCACTCAGGAAGCCATGCTGATTGTCAAGGAGATAGAACTTGTCCTGAGACTTAATGAAGGGGTAGATTAGGTTGTATAAGTCCCTGTCTAACATTTTAGTGAAAGAATGAACGATAGTAATTGGGCAAAGATCTTTGAATGAGGAGATCGACGAAGTGCCATTTTTGGGATAGGACAGATCGTCGAATTAAACTATTCCGGGGGAAGATAGGTAGTTTCGAGGCATTGGTTGATAACATCGGCAACCAGAGAGAAGAGATTCCAGCCAAGAAGTGCTATCGTGCTGACCGAGACACCGTATTGAACAAATTGGTGTTTAGATTTGTTGTCTTTAATTGTTTGAGCGACGGAGGCCGGTGAAACGTTGAACCAGCGTAGTTTCTCAGCGTCTCCGTTGTCTAATATCTCAGCAGGCGGAGTGGGATTGGAGAAAGAGGGGAGGAGGTAATTTAAATAGACTTCGGCAAAGCAGGAGTCGTCCGACCGAGAGAAATTTATATATGTGCTTTTGGAATTTATAGCAATTGGTTTTTGATGAATGCGAACTTTATCCGGGAGTTAGGTGTCGTGCGGATGCGTCTCTCGATATTGAGCGCTTGATTGTTGATAACCTGTTTAATCTGCTCATCGATAGTTATGATGTGCGTAGTCTAGAGTTGCGTGCAAGGTTGTCGCGTGCCTTAAACAGTGTGTTCAACTTGTTCGTCTCCTGTATGTGTTGAATAGATGTGGCAGAATTAAATTGGGAGGGTAAGATATTATGGAATTCGGAAAAGCATGAGGAGAGGTTGACTGGGAGAAAAAGATCCCTCCAGTTAACGGCGTCACAGAGTCGGCGAATCTCTTCGCAGTTGGTGAATCGCCTGAATGACTGAGTACCCTCTCTAGAGATAAAGGATAAAAGAGTAATAAGGAAGGATAACTGACAGTGATCGAGTATAGGGAAGATCTCCCGAGATTGGACAATGGTCACCTCTTTGTTGGATAGGACACAGTGAAGTTGGTTGTTCCCTCGAGTAGGGAATTGCACGAATTGATTTAGTAGGTTATCCGCGAAGAGCCGAAGCAGCGGGTGACTTTCAGAGCTTTATCCTCTCAGCTACACATATACATACATATATGTCGGTTTTCATCCCAATGGGTATTCTGTGCTATTTTTCTGCCCTACTGTAGTGATAATTAAGTCAGTAGCGCCTTTTAGCTGCACTATTACAGGTATATTCTATCATTTCTTGAAGTTATACTTAGAAAGGTCAGCAATTAACAACAAGCATTTGGTGTCATTAATTTCATGCAAGACTAAAAGAAATATAAAAGACACAATATATGATTTGTCTACTAAATTTTAAAGTATTTCATATTCATGTGGAGTTATGCGCTGTCAATTAGATCTTGTAGTAATTATTAATTTTAAGGCTTAGCTACGGATTTTCATAACTGCGTGTATGCCATCATCATTATTTCCATGCGCAGCAATACAAAATAAATTAGTAATTAACGTTTCACTGCTTTATAGCCAAAATAAAAAATACAATTTAATATTTAAAAAGACATTATATTAATGAAAAGATTAATAATTAAGTCTGACAAGCAATTAAAGTAGAGTGATTTATGAAGAGGAACACCTAGTAAATATGAATATATTTAACAAGATAACACATATAATTGATTCAAAGTAAAGCTCTACCGGACACCTTTATAGCCAAGTCATCTTTAAGCCACGGCAACAACGACAATATAGCCTCATTACGGTTTCTACTTTACCGCCTAATAAATAAAGCCAAACATCACAGCTAACTCTGCTTTAGTAAGAAAAGAGATTTGCGAAGATGATTCGAACTAGTAATCTGCAACAAGATCGCCACTGCACTCGTATATATATATTTATATATATTCTTTTGAAATGCGAGCCTTAATAAAAGTCATAGTATTTCATCGTATTAAATAGTTTTATCAGATATGAGGCACTTTTCATTTCTTTTCATATCTGTAATGAATATATTCGTTATATAATAAATGTAACTAGATAGAACACGTAAATGAGAGGTAAGTGCGAACATATATATATATATATATATATATATATATATATATAAATATAGGTTTCTAATTTTTCACAATAAACCCATGTTTACGTGTTTCTATCTAGTTTTGCCTTTCAATTTATATATAAACGAATGTTCATTTTTGGATACTTGAGAAGAAAATTCGAAAGAAGCGCTTCTCGTATCTGATAAAATTTCTTTTTATTTTTGCACATGGAAAGGATACTATGAATTTTATTAGGGCTCGCATTTCAAAAGAATATATATATATATATATATACGAGGAGATTGTACCGTCCTATTATTCCACATTCTTCTACCAAATATATAGTGGTTAAAGGGCGTAATACCGGCTCCTACTGATGAGCCGCCAGTAAGCACGAAACGAATGTGCATGAGATTATACTTTCCGTTCAAGCTGCCTTTGGTTTATCCTTCTGGTCACAACTGAACTAATTTGTTACTAGGTTCGCAAAACCTAATACATACTTGCATATATATTGGCTCTTCGCAACAAACAGTATTTAACTGTAATATATTGAATTGAATGATGTCATGCTTACTGCGAAATGTGATAACTGATATCGATGAAGGCCAGAGTGTATGGTTTAACTGGAGTAACAGGTGTTCGGAAATTGTTGTAATTCTCATTTTGGGTGAACTTTAGCTTAAATTTATATCCATCAGGTTGGTATCATGTACCGACTCGGAAACCATAGTGTTAGTATCCGGTACTCATCGATTTCAAAAAAGGTATCAGTTACTAACACAATAGCCATAGTGTTAGTATCCTTTACAGACTCGGTATATATATTATATAGTGTGAGTAAGCATTGAAGTCGCATTGTCGTTGACTTTAGATGATGTTAGCTTCACTATTACAGGTTTACACATTCGTCTAGGGATTGTACCGTCCTATTATTCCACATTCTTCTACCAAATATATAGTGGTTAAAGGGCGTAATACCGGCTCCTACTGATGAGTCGCCAAATAAGCACGAAACGAATGTGCATGAGATTATACTTTCCGTTCATGCTGCCTTTGGTTTATCCTTCTGGTCACAACTGAACTAATTTGTTACTAGGTTCGCAAAACCTAATACATACTTGCATATATATTAGTTCTTCGACAAAAAACAGTATTTAACTGTAATATATTGAATTGAATGATGTCATGCTTACCGCGAAATGTGATAACTGATATCGATGAAGGCCAGAGTGTATGGTTTAACTGGAGTAACAAGTGTTCGGAAATTGTTGTAATTCTCAATTTGGGTGAACTTTAGCATAAATTTATATCCATCAGGTTGGTATCATGTACCGACTCGGAAACCATAGTGTTAGTATCCGGTACTCATCGATTTCAAAAAAAGGTATCAGTTACTAACACAATAGCCATAGTATTAGTATCCTTTACAGATTCGGTATATATATTATATAGTGTGAGTTAGCATTGAAGTCGTATTTTCGTTGACTTTAGATTATGTTAGCCTCATTATTACAGGTTTACACATTCGTCTAGGAGATTGTACCGTCCTATTATTCCACATTCTTCTACCAAATATATATAGTGGTTAAAGGGCGTAATACCGGCTCCTACTGATGAGTCGCCAGTAAGCACGAAACGAATGTGAATGAGATTATACTTTCCGTTCATGCTGCCTTTGGTTTATCCTTCTGTCACAACTGAATCCAATTTATTACTAGGGTTCGCAAACCTAATACATACTTGCATATATATTAGCTCTTCGCAACAAACAGTATTTAACTGTAATATATTGAATTGAATGATGTTATGCTTATCGCGAAATGTGATAACTGATATCGATGAAGGCCAGAGTGTATGGTTTAACGGGAGTAACAGGTGTTCGGAAATTGTTGTAATTCTCAATTTGGGTGAACTTTAGCATAAATTTATATCAATCAGGTTGGTATCATGTCCCGACTCGGAAACCATAGTGTTAGTATCCGGTACCCATCGATTTCAAAAAAGGTATCAGTTACTAACACAATAGCCATAGTGTTAGTATCCTTTACAGACTCGGTATATATATTATATAGTGTGAGTTAGCATTGAAGTCGTATTGTCGTTGACTTTAGATTATGTTAGCTTCATTATTACAGGTTTACACATTCGTCTAGGAGATTGTACCGTCCTATTATTCCACATTCTTCTACCAAATATATTGTGGTTAAAGGGCGTAATACGGGCTCCTACTGATGAGTCGCCAGTAAGCACGAAACGAATGTCAATGAGATTATACTTTCTGCTCATGCTGCCTTTGGTTTATCCTTCTGGTCACAACTGAACTAATTTGTTACTAGGTTCGCAAAACCTACCACATACTTGCATATATATTAGTTCTTCGCAACAAACAGTATTTAACTGTAATATATTGAATTGAATGATGTCATGCTTAACGCGAAATGTGATAACTGATATCGATGAAGGCCAGAATGCATGGTTTGACTGGAGGAACAGGTGTTCGGAAATTGTTGTAGTTCTAAATTTGGTTGAACTTTAGCATAAATTTATATCCATCAGGTTGGTATCATGTACCGACTCGGAAACCATAGTGTTAGTAACTGGTACTCATCGCTTTCAAAAAAGGTATCAGTTACTAACACAATAGCCATAGTGTTAGTATCCTTTACAGACTCGGTATATATATTATATAGAGTGAGTTAGCATTGAAGTCGCATTGTCGTTGACTTTAGATTATGTTAGCTTTACTATTAAAGGTTTACACATTCGTCTAGGAGATTGTACCGTCCTATTATTCCACATTCTTCTACCAAATATATAGTGGTTAAAGGGCGTAACACCGGCTCCTACTGACGAGTCGCCAGTAAGCACGAAACGAATGTGCATGAGATTATACATTCCATTCATGCTGCCTTTGGTTTATCCTTCTGGTCACAACTGAACTAATTTGTTACAAGTTTCGTAAAGCCTAATAAATAATTGCATATATATTAGATCTTCGCAACAAAACAGTATTTAACTGTAATATATTGAATTGAATGATGTCATGCTTACTGCGAAATGTGATAATTAATATCGATGAAGGCCAGAGTGTATGGTTTAACTGGAGTAACAGGTGTTCGGAAATTGTTGTAATTCTCAATTTGGGTGAACTTTAGTATAAAGTTATATCCATCAGGTTGGTATCATGTACCGACTCGGAAACCATAGTGTTAGTATCCGGTACTCATCGATTTCAAAAAAGGCATCAGTTACTAACACAATGGCCATAGTGTTAGTATCCTTTACAGACTCGGTATATATATTATATAGTGTGAGCTAACATTGAAGTCGTATTGTCGTTGACTTCAGATTATGTTAGCTTCACTATTACAGGTTTACACATTCGTCTAGGAGATTGTACCTTCTTATTATTCCACATTCTTCTACCAAATATATAGTGGTTAAAGGGCGTAATACCGGCTCCTACTGATGAGTCGCCAGTAAGCACGAAACGAATGTGTATGAGATTATACTTTCCGTTCATGCTGCCTTTGGTTTATCCTTCTGGTCACAACTGAACTAATTTGTTACTAGGTTCGCAAAACCTAATACATACTTGCATATATATTAGTTCTTCGCAACAAAACAGTATTTAACTGTAATATATTGAATTGAATGATGTCATGCTTAACGAGAAATGTGATAACTGATATCGATGAAGGCCAGAGTGTATGGTTTAACTGGAGTAACAGGTGTTCGGAAATTGTTGTAATTCTCAATTTGGGTGAACTTTAGCATAAATTTATATCCATCAGGGTGGTATCATGTACCGACTCGGAAACCATAGTGTTACTATCCGACATTCATCGATTTCAAAAAAGGTATCAGTTACTAACACAATAGCCATAGTGTTAGTATCCTTTACAGACCCGGTATATATATTATATAGTGAGTTAGCATTGAAGTCGTATTGTCGTTGACTTTAGATTATGTTAGCTTCACTATTACAGGTTTACACATTCGTCTAGGAGATTGTACCGTCCTATTATTCCACATTCTTCTACCAAATATATAGTGGTTAAAGGGCGTAATACCGGCTCCTACTGATGAGTCGCCAGTAGCACGAAACGAATGTGCATGAGATTATACTTTCCGTTCATGCTGCCTTTGGTTTATCCTTCTGGTCACAACTGAACTAATGTGTTACTAGGTTCGCAAAACCTAATACATACTTGCATATATATTAGTTCTTCGCAACAAACAGTATTTAACTGTAATATATTGAATTGATTGATGTCATGCTTACCGCGAAATGTGATAACTGATATCGATGAAGGCCAGAGTGTATGGTTTAACTGGAGTAACAGGTGTTCGGAAATTGTTGTAATTCTCAATTTGCGTGAACTTTAGCATAAATTTATATCCATCAGGTTGGTATCATGTACTGACTCGGAAACCATAGTGTCAGTATCCGGTACTCATCGATTTCAAAAAAGGTATCAGTTACTAACACAATAGCCATAGTGTTAGTATCCTTTACAGACTCGGTATATATATTATATAGTGTGAGCTAGCATTTAAGTCGTATTGTCGTTGACTTTTGATTATGTTAGCTTCACTATTACACGTTTACACATTCTTCTAGGAGATTGTACCGTCCTATTATTCCACATTCTTCTACCAAATATATAGTGGTTACAGGGCGTAATACCGGCTCCTACTGATGAGTCGCCAGTAAGCACGAAACGAATGTGCATGAGATTATACTTTCCGTTCATGCTGCCTTTGGTTTATCCTTCTGGTCACAACTGCACTAATTTGTTACTAGGTTCGCAAAACCTAATACATACTTGCATATATATTAGTTCTTCGCAACAAACAGTATTTAACTGTAATATATTGAATTGAATGATGCCATGTTTACCGCGAAATGTGATAACTGATATCGATGAAGGCCAGAGTGTATGGTTTAACTGGAGTAACAGGTGTTCGGAAATTGTTGTAATTCTCAATTTGGGTGAACTTTAGTATAAATTTATATCCATCAGGTTGGTATCATGTACCGACTCGGAAACCATAGTGTTAGTATCCGGTACTCATCGATTTCAAAAAAGGTATCAGTTACTAACACAATAGCCATAGTGTTAGTATCCTTTACAGACTCGGTATATTTATTATATAGTGTGAGTTAGCATTGAAGTCGTATTGTCGTTGACTTTAGATTATGTTTGCTTCACTATTACAGGTTTACACATTCGTCTAGGAGATTGTACCGTCCTATTATTCCACATTCTTCAACCAAATATATAGTGGTTAAAGGGCGTAATACCGGCTCCTACTGATGAGTCGCCAGTAAGCACGAAACGAATGTGCATGAGATTATACTTTCCGTTCATGCTGCCTTTGGTTTATCCTTCTGGTCACAACTGAACTAATGTGTTACTAGGTTCGCAAAACCTAATACATATTTGCATATATATTAGTTCTTCGCAACAAAACAGTATTTAACTGTAATATATTGAATTGAATGATGTCATGCTTACCGCGAAATGTGATAACTGATATCGATAAAGGCCAGAGTGTGTGGTTTAACTGGAGTAACAGGTGTTCGGAAATTGTTGTAATTCGCAATTTGGGTGAACTTTAGCATAAATTTATATCCATCAGGTTGGTACCATGTACCGACTCGGAAACCATAGTGTTAGTATCCGGTACTCATCGATTTCAAAAAAGGTATCAGTTACTAACACAATAGCCGTAGTGTTAGTATCCTTTACAGACTCGGTATATATATTATATAGTGTGAGATAACATTGAAGTCTTATTGTCGTTGACTTTTGATTATGTTAGCTTCACTATTACAGGTTTACACATTCGTCTAGGAGATTGTACCGTCCTATTATTCCACAGTCTTCTACCAAATATATAGTGGTTAAAGGGCGTAATACCGGCTCCTACTGATGAGTCGCCAGTAAGCACGAAACGAATGTGCATGAGATTATACTTTCCGTTCATGCTGCCTTTGGTTTATCCTTCTGGTCACAACTGAACTAATTTGTTACTAGGTTCGCAAAACCTAATACATACTTGCATATATATTAGTTCTTCGCAACAAAACAGTATTTAACTGTAATATCTTGAATTGAATGATGTCATGCTTACCGCGAAATGTGATAACTGATATCGATGAAGGCCAGAGTGTATGGTTTAACTGGAGTAACAGGTTTTCGGAAATTGTTGTAATTCTCAATTTGGGTGAACTTTAGCATAAATTTATATCCATCAGGTTGGTATCATGTACCGACTCGGAAACCATAGTGTTAGTATCCGGTACTCATCGATTTCAAAAAAGGTATCAGTTACTAACACAATAGCCATAGTGTTAGTATCCTTTACAGACTCGGTATATATATTATGTAGTGTGAGTTAGCATTGAAGTCGTATTGTCGTTGACGTTAGATTATGTTAGCTTCACTATTACAGGTTTACACATTCGTCTAGGAGATTGTACCGTCCTATTATTCCACATCTCTTCTACCGAATATATAGTGGTTAAAGGGCGTAATACCGGCTCCTACTGATGAGTCGCCAGTAAGCACGAAACGAATGTGCATGAGATTATACTTTCCGTTCGTGCTGCCTTTGGTTTATCCTTCTGGTCACAACTGAACTAATTTGTTACTAGGTTCGCAAAACCTAATACATACTTGCCTGTATATTAGTTCTTCGCAACAAAACAGTATTTAACTGTAATATATTGAATTGAATGATGTCATGCTTACCGCGAAATGTGATAACTGATATCGATGAAGGCCAGAGTGTATGGTTGAACTGGAGTAACAGGTGTTCGGAAATTGTTGTAATTCTCAATTTGGGTGAACTTTAGCATAAATTGATATGCATCAGGTTGGTATCATGTACCGACTCGGAAACCATAGTGTTAGTATCCGGTACTCATCGATTTTAAAAAGGTATCAGTTACTAACACAATAGCCATAGTCTTAGTATCCTTTACAGACTCGGTATATATATTATATAGTGTGAGTTAGCATTGAAGTCGCATTGTCGTTGACATTAGATTATGTTAGTTTCACTATTACAGGTTTACACATTCGTCTAGGAGATTGTACCGTCCTATTATTCCACATTCTTCTACCAAATATATAGTGGTTAAAGGGCGTAATACCGGCTCCTACTGATGAGTCGCCAGTAAGCACGAAACGAATGTGCATGAGATTATACTTTCCGTTCATGCTGCCTTTGGTTTATCCTTCTGGTCACAACTGAACTAATTTGTTACTAGGTTCGCAAAACCTAATACATACTTGCATATATATTAGTTCTTCGCAAAAAACAGTATTTAACTGTAATATATTGAATTGAATGATGTCATGCTTACCGCGAAATGTGATAACTGATATCGATGAAGGCCAGAGTGTATGGTTTAACTGGAGTAACAGGTGTTCGGAAATTGTTGTAATTCTCAATTTGGGTGAACTTTAGCATAAATTTATATCCATCAGGTTGGTATCATGTAGCGACTCGGAAACCATAGTGTTAGTATCCGGTACTCATCGATTTTAAAAAAGGTATCAGTTACTAACACAATAGCCATAGTGTTAGTATCCTTTACAGACTCGGTATATATATTATATAGTGTGAGTTAGCATTGAAGTCGTATTCTCGTTGACTTTAGATTATGCTAGCTTCACTTTTACAGGTTTACACATTCGTCTAGGAGATTGTACCGTCCTATTATTCCACATTCTTCTACCAAATATATAGTGGTTAAAGGGCGTAATACCGGCTCCTACTGATGAGTCGCCAGTAAGCGCGAAACGAATGTGCATGAGATTATACTTTCCGTTCTATGCTGCCTTTGGTTTATCCTTCTGGTCACAACATGAACTAATTTGTTACTAGGTTCGCAAAACCTAATACATACTTGCATATATATTAGTTCTTCGCAACAAACAGTATTTAACTGTAATAAATTGAATTGAATGATGTCAGGCTTACCGCGAAATGTGATAACTGATATCGATGAAGGCCAGAGTGTATGGTTTAACTGGAGTAATAGGTGTTCGGAAATTGTTGTAATTCTCAATTTGGGTGAACTTTAGCATAAATTTATATCCATCAGGTTGGTATCATGTACCGACTCGTAAACCATAGTGTTAGTATCCGGTACTCATCGATTTCAAAAAAGGTATCAGTTACTAACACACTGGCCATAGTGTTAGTATCCTTTACAGACTCGGTATATATATTATATAGTGTGAGTTAGCATTGAAGTCGTATTGTCGCTGACTTTAGATTATGTTAGCTTCACTATTACAGGTTTACACATTCGTCTAGGAGATTGTACCGTCCTATTATTCCACATTCTCCTACCAAATATATAGTGGTTAAAGGGCGTAATACCGGCTCCTACTGATGAGTCGCCAGTAAGCACGAAACGAATGTGCATGAGATAATACTTTCCGTTCATGCTGCCTTTGGTTTATCCTTCTGGTCACAACTGAACTAATTTGTTACTAGGTTCGCAAAACCTAATACATACTTGCATATATATTAGTTCTCGCAACAAAACAGTATTTAACTGTAATATATTGAATTGAATGATGTCATGCTTACCGCGAAATGTGATAACTGATATCGATGAAGGCCAGAGTGTATGGTTTAACTGGAGTACCAGGTGTTCGGAAATTGTTGTAATTCTCAATATGGGTGAACTTTAGCATAAATTTATATCCATCAGGTTGGTATCATGTACCGACTCGGAAACCATAGTGTTAGTATCCGGTACTCATCTATTTCAAAAAGGTATCAGTTACTAACACAATAGCCATAGTGTTAGTATCCTTTACAGACTCGGTATATATATTATATAGTGAGAGTTAGCATTGAAGTCGCATTGTCGTTGACTTTAGATTATGTTAGCTTCACTATTACAGGTTTACACATTCGTCTAGGAGATTGTACCGTCCTATTATTCCACATTCTTCTACCAAATATATAGTGGTTAAAGGGCGTAATACCGGCTCCTACTGATGAGTCGCCAGTAAGCACGAAACGAATGTGCATGAGATTATACTTTCCGTTCATGCTGCCTTTGGTTTATCCTTCTGGTCACAACTGAACTAATTTGTTACTAGGTTCGCAAAACCTAATACATACTTGCATATATATTAGTTCTTCGCAACAAACAGTATTTAACTGTAATATATTGAATTGAATGATGTCATGCTTACCGCGAAATGTGATAACTGATATCGATGAAGGCCAGAGTGTATGGTTTAACTGGAGTAACAGGTGTTCGGAAATTGTTGTAATTCTCAATTTGGGTGAACTTTAGCATAAATTTATATCCATCAGGTTGGTATCATGTACCGACTCGGAAACCATAGTGTTAGTATCCGGTACTCATCGATTTCAAAAAAGGTATCAGTTACTAACACAACAGCTATAGTGTTAGTATCCTTTAGAGACTCGGTATATATATTATATAGTGTGAGTTAGCATTGAAGTCGTATTGTTGTTGACTTTAGATTATGTTAGCTTCACTATTACAGGTTTACACATTCGTCTAGGAGATTGTACCGTCCTATTATTCCACATTCTTCTACCAAATATATAGTGGTTAAAGGGCGTAATACCGGCTCCTACTTATGAGTCGCCAGTAAGCACAAAACGAATTTGCATGAGATTATACTTTCCGTTCATGCTGCCTTTGGTTTATCCTTCTGGTCACAACTGAACTTATTTGTTGCTAGGTTCGCAACACCTAATACATGCTTGCATATATATTAGCTCTTCGCAAACAAACAGTATTTAACTGTAATATATTGAATTGAATGATGTCATGCTTACCGCGAAATGTGATAACTGATATCGATGAAGGCTAGAGTGTATGGTTTAACTGGAGTAACAGGTGTTCGGAAATTGTTGTAATTCTCAATTTGGGTGAACTTTAGCATAAATTTATATCCATCAGGTTGGTATCATGTACCGACTCGGAAACCATAGTGTTAGTATCCGGTACTCATCGATTTCAAAAAAGGTATCAGTTACTAACACAATGGCCATAGTGTTAGTATCCTTTACAGACTCGGTATATATATTATATAGTGTGAGTTAGCATTGAAGTCGTATTGTCGTTGACTTCAGATTATGTTAGCTTCACTATTACAGGTTTACACATTCGTCTAGGAGATTGTACCGTCCTATTATTCCACATTCTTCTACCAAATATATAGTGGTTAAAGGGCGTAATACCGGCTCCTACTGATGAGTCGCCAGTAAGCACGAAACGAATGTGCATGAGATAATACTTTCCGTTCATGCTGCCTTTGGTTTATCCTTCTGGTCACAACTGAACTAATTTGTTACTAGGTTCGCAAAACCTAATACATACTTGCATATATATTAGTTCTTCGCAACAAACAGTATTTAACTGTAATATATTGAATTGAATGATGTCATGCTTACCGCGAAATGTGATAACTGATATCGATGAAGGCCAGAGTGTATGGTTTAACTGGAGTAACAGGTGTTCGGAAATTGTTGTAATTCTCAATTTGGGTGAACTTTAGCATAAATTTATATCCATCAGGTTGGTATCATGTACCGACTCGGAAACCATAGTGTTAGTATCCGGTACTCATCGATTTCAAAAAAGGTATCAGTTACTAACACAATAGCCATAGTGTTAGTATCCTTTACAGACTCGGTATATATATTATATAGTGTGAGTTAGCATTGAAGTCGTATTGTCGTTGACTTTAGATTATGTTAGCTTCACTATTACAGGTTTACACATTCGTCTAGGAGATTGTACCGTCCCATTATTCCACATTCTTCTACCAAATATATAGTGGTTAAAGGGCGTAATACCGGCTCCTACTGATGAGTCGCCAGTAAGCACGAAACGAATGTGCATGAGATTATACTTTCCGTTCATGCTGCCTTTGGTTTATCCTTCTGGTCACAACTGAACTAATTTGTTACTAGGTTCGCAAAACCTAATACATACTTGCATATATATTAGCTCTTCGCAACAAACAGTATTTAACTGTAATATATTGAATTGAATGATGTCATGCTTACCGCGAAATGTGATAACTGATATCGATGAAGGCCAGAGTGTATGGTTTAACTGGAGTAACAGGTGTTCGGAAATTGTTGTAATTCTCAATTTGGGTGAACTTTAGCATAAATTTATATCCATCAGGTTGGTATCATGTACCGACTCGGAAACCATAGTGTTAGTATCCGGTACTCATCGATTTCAAAAAAGGTATCAGTTACTAACACAATAGCCATAGTGTTAGTATCCTTTACAGACTCGGTTTATATATTATATAGTGTGAGTTAGCATTGAAGTCGTATTGTCGTTGACTTTAGATTATGTTAGCTTCACTATTACAGGTTTACACATTCGTCTAGGAGATTGTACCGTCCTATTATTCCACATTCTTCTACCAAATATATAGTGGTTAAAGGGCGTAATACCGGCTCCTACTGATGAGTCGCCAGTAAGCACGAAACGAATGTGCATGAGATTATACTTTCCGTTCATACTGCCTTTGGTTTATCCTTCTGGTCACAACTGAACTAATTTGTTACTAGGTTCGCAAAACCTAATACATACTGTCAATGTCTGTTGTTGTTTAATTGCTGGCAAAGGCAAGTGTGTTACCTTAAATAACATTCGTAGTTGAGCTGCCGCTTCAAATTGCTTTTGTACTGTGCAGGAAACCGTATCCTACTTAAATGGGCTTTGTAGATAAACAATTGTCTTTTGTGGTCCTAAATACGTTTGTTTATTTTGACTTCCTCTCGTATTAATTGACTCAATTAATTGTCTATGATGGCCACTATACATCTGATCGTTGTTTACTTTTGTTTATTCATCGCCATTTGAATCTGGACTTATCAGACAGAAAATTCTTGAAAAAGAGACGAAATCTATTAATAATTTATGTTTAAAAGGCTGAAAACTGATATAATGTAAATACTATGCAAAACATGGTTTATTATTATAATCAAGGTTGCGATCTTGATATAAACACCTGACCCATTTTTTACTTACATCTGTCAGTATAAACTAAGAATTGTATAGTGTAGAAAAAGAAATTCATCTAGTAGACCGGTTTTTTCCTTATTGGGAATTCACCATGTACTAGCCAGAATTTGCCGCGGACAGGGCTAGAACCTGGGCATGTTTGCTTCGGAATCTGGTGTTCTAACCACCAAACTATCCTGCTGCACACTATACCACACACAATTTTCAGTTATATACTAACTAATGTAACTTGGTTAGTCTATTTTTCCTTTAGGTAGAGCTCACATGCCATCCATTTAGACACAAAGTTCCAACTAACCATCCCCAATCTGTCATTACTGAACAGACATCACACTACATGGGGAAGTGATATTGAAATAAACATTTATATAATCAAACGATTCCAAAGGTTTGCGTTTTTTGTGCAAAGTTCTCATTATTTAAACCGGCATATATCAAAATTTTAAATTTTGTTTAATTAGTCGCTCTAAACTTCGTCTATTTCATCAGATTTACACTCCAGACACGCAAATACCGTAGTCGTTCAACAAGTTCTCCATCCTTCGTACATAGTCTAATTTGTCCAATTTAACTAAAACCTTGCCTTTTTCTGTAAGTAGTATTTTTATATCTTAATTTCTGTTTATATTTTTAAGCTAAATTAAATGTTTCTTTGCCAGTGCATGGTGGACTGAGCATTTGACCGATTTAGGATATGTATTCTAATCATCTAAAATAGCCTTAAATCAGGTATTACAATCAGTGCTTATACTTTAAGTCAACTGTAGTTCAAATTGAAATTCAAATACTGTCTCAAAATCAATATGGCTTTTACCTGAAGAATGAAATATATAATTGACCCATATATAATGCTTGCATTGTTAGTTGGTGGATTTTTATTTGTGATAGGCTTAGCACAAATTCACCAAAATAAGTCGTTATCAAATCACCTTTAATTCCAGGTTTTATATTATTTTCTAATTTATTCAGTAACGCTGTTTTTTTCCTAATAACAGCTTTCAAAAACATCATACATGTAATTCTCGCAAGTAGACAAATCATCCAGTACGCGAAGTGCACAACAGAATTTTGCCCGCGACATCACTTTATCCCTTTTGAACTGGTCAATTTTGTAAAATGCCAACCATGTCATATAACGTAAATACTTAAATACTGTTTGTTGCGGAGAACTAATATATATGCAAGTATTTATTAGGTGTCGCGAACCTAGTAACAAATTAGTTCAGTTGTAACCAGAAGGATAGACCAAAGGCAGCATGATCGGAAAGTATAATCGCATGCACATTCGTTTCGTGCTTACTGGCGACTCATCAGTAGGAGCCGGTATTACACTCGTTAACCTTGTACCGTCCTATTATCCCACATTCTTGACCAAAATATGAAGTGGTTAAAGAGCGTAATACCGGCTCCTACTGATGAGTCTCCAGTAAGCACGAAACGAATGTGCATGAGATTATACTTTCCGTTCATGCTGTCTTTGGTTTATCCTTCTAGTCACAACTGAACTAATTTGTTACTAGGCTCGCAACACCTAATACAAACAACCATGCCATAAGTTTTCGATGCACACATCGTTCAGTCATGCGCCAACTACGTACCAAATCTCCTGCGAAATGTATTTGGTTAATACATTGATGACAATTCTCATTTCATAATAGCATTCTTTGCCATCAGCATTTTGAAGTTACAATTTCATCGAGTTTTTGATAGATTCCTTCGGAATACTATCGTTGGTAAAAGTTATAGTAACCACCCCATATGCGAAGATGTAAATAAAATTTATCAAATAAAAAAACCGTCTCTTGCTCATTTTCTAAACAACTATTTCCAAAGAAAAATTAAATAAATAAATAAATTTAAAAAAAAAAAAAATATATATATATATATGTGTGTGTGTGTGTGTGTGTATTGCTAAGGCAAATTTTAACCGGTAAAGACCAATCATCTCCAGTTCGGGCACAATTGCTGAACATGAAATTTCTGCTAACATAAATCATGCTTCTGTTTGTGTATGCACTGTGTAATTATCTTAAATACCATGTCACTAGAACATACGTGCGGAGTTTTAGCGTTATGTTGCGCAGTCACAGACGTGTATTCACCATTCAAATTCAAACAGGCCGTTAAATAAACAATAAATGACTGCGCGGTGGTGGTAACAATTCTTTAAATCAAGTGTGCGAGCTTGAAGTAAACATCAATCCCATTATATTTAACCAGTCGTCGAATAACATAGCAAATTACTGTTAGTCGCACGTATTGACGCGTTTCGATCTTTCGTGATCATAATCAAAGTATTGAATACAGAAATAAAGTGTATTTGTTAAATTAGCGATACATCTTTCCATTGCGAAATTATAAAATTTGATAAAAATTTCATTAGAACTAAATTGTGACAGTTTACTATAAATAATTTCTCTATAATAAAAGGTAGAAATTGAAATTTAACCCTCACGTATGCTCAACAATTCAAATGTATTCTTAAAATCAGGTTTGCTAGCATGAAGTACACACCATTCGCATTGTAACTACAAAGTAGTCGAACAACATTAGAAAAACTATCGTCAGTCACACGTACTGATTGGTTCCAAACTTCCATGATTATCATTAGAGTACAACGGCAAGCTGACTAGCGAGGATAAAACCGCATTGAATATATATGATAAGCAAAATTGGATATGCGGCTCTCACATCTAGTAGTCTCGCATATATTGTACTTGACTGTAAATATAGGCTGCACAATTTCTATGCAGTCAAAAAAAGTTAACTTTTCGCAGATATAAATAGGTGCTTAGTTTTTAACTGTCCATCGCCAGACATGAATATAAATATATAGATAAATGTTATTATTGTTCTAATTTGATTTAACGTATTTATTTCCAAATTTTGACATCATTGTTTAGACATTTTGCAAAATTTTATTATTATCTACGGTCCAAATGATAGTATCCATTAAAAGGAAGACGGCGTGGTAATGGGCAGCCTCTATCTCTAGAGTTAGTAGAGATTTTCCTTGGCCATTTTGATAAAACATCACTAAAGTAAGTCATAAGTAACTGTGACAATATAAACGTTAAGTTTACGAAATTTTCCTTCCTTTGATAACAATACGCCGTCAAGAACATCGCGTCAATGTTTTAATAAAGCGTCAAAAATTATCAGCTTCATGTCAGAACATGAGAAAGACGATTGTTAATGGTAAATATAATAGAACAATGAATAGTAAATGCATTATAGCTGTTTCGTGAACTTTCAATATAAAATTTCAACATGTAGTGGCTGTATTTCAGGAATTGTCAAATAGATTGCTCTAGATTCAAATAGCAAAGAATAAACTAAATCAAGAAGCAATCTAATAGCTAAGATTGTCCTAGGCATGTGATAGAGTGAATTTCTTATAGGAGAGTTAAATTGAAGCAGAAATTTTTAGGACAAGAAAAGAAAGCAGTTTATCTAAACATCCCATTTAAGCGGGATGTAGTTTCCCACATAGCACAAAATAAGTTTGAAGCGGCATTAAAACGTACATGCAATGCAGATAAACTACAAGTGTTATTTATGGCAACCATTTGCATTTGCTAGGATATAATAGATTAAAAGCCATAAGAGTTATTTACGAATATACATATGCAAATTGTTGAACTATTTACGTGGGCTAATCGACCAGACAAATAATTACTAGAAGGAAAGATTATTGCAACTTAAACGCCTGTTTAAATTTGAATGATGAATACACTTCCGCGATTGCGCAACATATAATTGAATCCACGCACGTATGGTTTTTACACGTGGCATTTACGATAATTAATAAATGCAATAACATAAATAAATTAAACAAAGAGGAACCTCTATGTGGATAAACAAACTGCAGTCTGATTTATGCAAGTAGAAAAATCACCGTCTAAACTGACGGTGATGCTCGTAATTGATTAGTAGTTACATTATTTAACAGCCACATCTCGTCTTAATTTTCTGTTTGTTTTTCCTTTCAATATATATATATATATATATATATATATATATATATATATATAAATTCATTTGGATATACTTGATCACAAAATGAGTCAAGAACGCTTCTTGCTTCAGATACAATTTCGTTTTAACTTTGTAAATAGAAAGAGTGCTACGAACTTAATTACAGACCGCTTTCCAAAAGTATTGAGTTTAAATTTTGTTGTAACTTGCGCAGCGCTGTCCTCGCTTTTTGTTTATAATCCGTTTCTTTCTTGTGCGGGGAAATTGATAGTACTCGTAGGTCGTTAAAATCTTGAATCCTTCCTACTTCCAGGTGTACTGATTTTGTGTGGTCTTGATTAATTGGTTCTCATTTTTCCTGTCAATCTGGAGCTGCTTGACTGAATCTGACGTTGGAAGCAGTTTTACCGATTTTTCTCCGAATTTTAATTTTCAGTCCCATCTTCAGGGTTGACACCATAATTCCAGGAAATAAAATTGTGGCAAAGGTGGCATCTTCATTCGGGACAGATTTATTTATATTTATATTAATTCTAGCTATTTTTATTGTCTGTCCGAATATTCGCTCTTCATACCTATTCTCTTACACTCAAATGTATATAATAAAATATCTATATCACGGCCCTCTCTTCACACACACACCAACCTATGCACAAATGTGTACTCTAATCTAAAGTTACATTTAAAGATTAAGTATAAAAAAACATGGATTGACACACAGGACTATCCGTGATGTCTCGATTTTATAAATTACTTTTCCCGACGCGTAGAAGAATCAACAATTTAAAAAATCTAATCATATTGCTCTAATCCTCAAATTCCTGGTTAACCGTATCTCATCCTGTGTGTAATAGGTTATAGAGAAAGATGTTGGTGTTTTTATTTGAATGATCGTAGTGCGTTGCGACTGGCGATAGTTTTGTTATGTTGTTCGATGAATGGTTAAATACAATGGGATTGGTGCTTACTTCAAGCTCACAAACTTGATTTAAATAATTTTTGCCACCACCTGCGCAATCAATTATTGTTTAATTGTAGACATATTTATATTTAATACTTTTTTAACTCATTAATTAATTTAAACAAAGAATTGGTCTCAGTAACTAAACTCTATATATGCATATGCATGGAGCACCTAAAAACACCCACACAGCACACACACATATATATATATATATATATATATATATATATATGTATATATATATATATATATATATATATATATATATATATATATATATATATATATATATATATCCTGTAACTTTTGCAGCCAACGCACACCTTTTTTGTCAAACAACAAGTTTGTTGGTCTTTTTAGTTTTGAATTTTAAAATTATTACCGTGACATCACAAATTAACGGTTATACATTCTCCGCTTACCATTATCATTCATTATACTTGATGAGATTGCTTATACTGGGTAATTGTGACTGCCGCAATTGTACCGGTAGAATGGAAGAAATGTTTCTGATTTTGTATCATATTTCACAGGGGTAAATGATTTGCAACTTTTATTGGCAATCTATCGAATTGATCAGTTTACGCCACTAGTTTTCGAAACGTATGATGTCTGATAATTTTTAAGAGTCAGCTAGTTGCCTATGTAGGCTAATCATACCGGTTGTTTCAGGATGGTGTGCGAATTTGTATCTCGGCCAAATGCATTTGTTTGTTTATTTATTTTAGATATGCATTGGCCAGGTGTGCGTGATTTGTGTTGATTGTACAGTTTCTATTTATTGACAAGCCAATAGTAATTATTTAAATAAAGTTTGTGAGCTTCAAGTAAACACCAATCACATTTTATTTAACCAGACGTCGAACAACATAAAAAAACTGCCGCCAGTCGCAACTCACTGACGCGTTTCGAACTTCCATGATCATCATCAGAGTGCGACGGCAAACAGACTATCAAGGATCAAACCGCATTGAATATATATGGAAATGAAATTTAGATATACGGCTCTCACCTCTAGCAGTCTCGCATACATTAAACTTAACTGAAATGTCGGCTGCACATCATTATAAAATTAACTGTTTGTAGCTTTCAAGCCACATATACATATATAGGCAATAAATTAACACAATTGATTGTGTTTTGGTGGTAACAATTTATAATCAAGTTTGCTAGCTTGAAGTAAACACCAATCCCATTGTATTTAACCAGTCGTCGAACATGGAAGGTCGAAACGCGTCATGCGTTGCGGCTAAAGGTAGTTTTGTTATGTTTTTCGAAGACTGGTTAAATACAATGGGATTGGTGTTTACTTCAAGC
Source organism: Eudiplozoon nipponicum (assembly GCA_029291075.1). NCBI lineage: Eukaryota > Metazoa > Platyhelminthes > Monogenea > Mazocraeidea > Diplozoidae > Eudiplozoon > Eudiplozoon nipponicum. The sequence continues at coordinate 44,975 of JAQBSW010004049.1, forward strand.
ACGCAAACTTGATTTAAAGAATTGTTACCACCACCAGCGCAATCAATTATTGTTTAAATTGTATTGCCTATATATGTATATGTGGCGAAAGCTGCAAACAGTTAATGTTCGTGACTGCATAGAAATTGTGCAGCCGACATTTCCAGTCATGTTCAATGTATGCGAGGCTGCTAGAGAGGGGGGGGCGCCATATCTAACTTTGAATTCGATATATATTCAATGCGGTTTGATTCTCGATAGTCAGTTTGCGTCTTACTGTGGTGATGGTCTTGGAAGGTGGAAACGCGTCAGTGCAGTTCGGCTGGCGGTAGTTTTGTTATGTTGTTCGACGATTGGTTAAAAAAATTAGATTGTTGTTTACTACAAGCTAACAAACTTGATATAAGGAATTGTTACCACCACCCGCGCAAACAATTTGTGGTAAATGTAGAGATTTATTGCTGTAGCGAAAAAATAGTAGACGGAAGAGACTCGAAAAAAATCGTAAAATCGCGTAAAAAATCGAAACCGTAAATGAATTGTGAAGGTAGCCGAAATACACGCAAAGGTAACAAACGAATATGATCGACCGGAAATATAATGCATCATGTCCCAGAAAAAAAGCCAAATGATTACATTAATCCACTAAAAGATCATTGAATATGTTGGTTCTGATAATCATTCCCTATCTTATTTTTCCAGGTTTCAGATAAACATAAAACTCCTTGTATAAATCCAGTCGCAAAACATAGCAGAACAACCGTGAAATACGTGAATTGACGCGTTTCAAACTTTTATGTTTATCGATTATTATAATCAAGGTTGCGATCTTGATATTAGTACCTGACCCTTTAATGACTTTCTTATGTCAGTATAGACTAAGATTTGTATAGTGTAGAAAAGGTAATTCATCCAGTAGACCGGTTTCGTTCGTATTGGGAACTCATCATATACTGGCCAGAATTTGCCGCGGACAATGCTCGAACCTGGCCACTTCTGCTTCGTTATACAGTGCTCTAACCATTTAGCCACCCTGAAGCACACTGCACTACACAAAATTATCAGTTATACATTAACTACTGTAACTTGAATAGTCCAAAGTTTCAACTAGCCATCCCAAATCTGTCATTACTGACCAGACACCACACCACATGGGGAAGCGGTATTTAAACGAAAATTTATATAATTAAACGAACATTTTTTGCGCGGGTGGTGATAACAGTTATTACAGTACATGATGAGTTCCCAATTAGGCCGAAGCCAGTCTACTGGATGAAATGCCCTTTCTACACTACACAATTCTTAGTTTATACTGACATATGTAAGTAATTGCTGGATAAGGTGCTTGTATCAAGATCGCATCCTCGATTGTAATAATTGTTATCGCCGCCCGCGCAACCAGTTCTCGTTTAATTATATAAATGTGCATTTCAATACCACTTCCCCATGTAGTGTGGTGTCTGTTCAATAATGACAGATTGGGGATGGTTAGTTGGAACTTTGCATCTAAATGGATGCCATATGAGCTCCACCTAAAGGTAAGATAGACTAACCAAGTTAAATTATTTAGTATGTAACTGGAAATTTTGTGTAGTGTAGTGTGCGGCAGAGTGGTTTAGTGGTTAGTGCACCAGATTCCGAAGCTGACGTGCCCAGGTTCGAGCCCAGGTTCGAGCCCTGACCGCAGCAAATTATGGCCAGTACATGATGAGTTCCCAATTAGGCCGAAACCGGTCTACTGGATGAATTGCCTTTTCTACACTATACAATTCTTAGTTTATACTGACATATATAAGTAATTAAAGGGTTAGGTGCGTATATCAAGACCGCAACTTTGATTATAATAATTGTTATCACCGCCCGCGCAACCAGTTCTCGTTTAATTTTATGATTATCAACAAGCACAACGATAGATAGACTAGTCTGAATCATACAAATAGCCTATTTTAGGATTGAGAGATAGGATATGATGCTTTTTCTCATTGTTCTCTTGCATAATCTGTACTTATCTGAAAATTTTGGCTGCACAAGTTAACAGCAGTTCCGAACCTAACAACCACATTTTTAATTATAATAATAATAATAATAATAATAATAATAATAATAATAATCATCATCATCATCATAATAATAATAATAATAATAATAATAATAATAATAAAAATAATAATAATATTAACAATGAGATGAGGGATAAGAAGAAAAAAAGAAGAATAAATTTAATCAGTAGGAGAATATTAAAAGTTTTGACGAAAAATATATTATTGTTATCGATGATTTATTACGCCAACATATTCATATGAAGAAATAGGCTGAGTTAAATTTAATTGTCAAATTTATATATTTTCTTCTTGAACTCTTAACTGTTTAGAAACAATTTATAAACTGATTTTCACGTGACTGCTACATCATAACAGCTTTTTAATATTCGAATTAAAATAGATATCTATATATTACTTAGGGCATAACTTTATTCCATTTTCAAGTAAAATATTATAACAGTATAAATTTTCCTTCCAATAATTTTGTATGTATGCTTTAAATCTTACGTATATTTTTTAACAAATACTCTCTGACAAGTCATATATTAACACATGCTTATTCATAGCTACTAACTGTTTGAGCATTTTATGCTTAAATAATTCACTGCGTTGGTTCATTAAAGATCAAGTATTTAACTTTTTAAATGATTAACTTCGAAAATTATAAATATTAAAGGTTGTTACGTAAGCGTTTCGGTTGTCATATTTGTTAATAGAATAGAACACCCGTGCATCAACAATTTAAATGAATGTTTTGTGTGGTAGACATCAATAGATAAACAAGAAGAATAAATTGATGGCTTGTGAAAATGTAAACTCATTCGATTTCTCATACCAAGCATTATCAAAATTACGCTCTCCGATATCTACATTTCCTGAGTAGAAGGCTGTTATTCGCAGACTTTAAACTAAATTATAAACAATGAAAATCTTTTTTTCCAATGCCGTGTTTTGTTTGTATGCTTTAAATCTTATGTATATTATTTTAGAAATACGCTTTGACAAGTGATACATTAATACAAGCTTTTCGTTTATCATCTCTATTTGAGCACTTTATGTTTTAATACCCCACTGTGTTGTTTCATTAGAGAACAAGTATTGGGTTTTTTTAAATGATCAACTTAGAATGATATAAATATAATGGGTGGTTGCATAAGCGTTTGGTTGACTGCTCGCTTTTCGGTATTCAAATCTATTAATAGAATAAATTACCTGTGCATCAACAATTTTAATGAATGTTTTGTATGCTAAACATCATTAGGTAAACAATTAAATTAAACTAAGAGCTCTACTTTGCATTATATTGTGAAAATTAATCTCATTCTCTTTCTGGTTACAATGAGTATCAAAATTACGCTATCCGATATCTCCATTACTTGTAGAATTAGTAGTAATTAAGATAACTAACTTCAAATTCGCAGAATTTAAAACAAAAGTTTAAACAAATTTATTTATCATGAGAATCTCTCCTATATTCTATCATCAGTTAAGCACATCGAAAGCCTTCGGCTGTCGACGGTTTTCATGGTATTACGATTCAAATCTGACTAACGATGGACAACCAGAAATATGTGCTTTGAAAAGAAGAAAATTAGTTTTGCTATCAGTATATGGCTGGCCTATTGCCACCATAATTTCTTAGCTGTCACGACCATGCTATCTAATTGTCGTCTTTAGCAAGAAAGTTCAATAAATGGCAGAATGGCTCAGTGGTCAGAGCAAAACATTCCGATGCAAACGTGCCCAGGTTCAATCTATGTCCGCGGCAAATTCTGAACGATACAAGATGTAATCCTAATAAGGACGAAACCGTTCTACTGGTCTAATTGTGTTTCCTACATTATAAAATTCTTGTTTGATTCTGGCCAATGTATGTTTATAATTGGATGAGAAATATTATCAAGATGGCAACTCATATTTAAATAAACGTTCAATACACGTGGGTATGATCAATTAGAGATAGCTCTGACAGATTGTTTGATTGGTTGAAAACATAGAAAATCTGCTTAACTTTTTCCTGAAACTCGATGCTATTTATCTTTACGCTACTGAAGTTTATAAATTTATCGAACTCTGAGAAACAATTATGATAGTGTCCGCAAAGAAAATAATGAATCCATGTTCCGTTTATATTAAATGCTTACCAATTTAATTTCGCAAAATGCCGCATTTTGGCGGTTCTAAGGATTATTGAAAAATTTCTGATAATATAATCTCAGGATCTCTACGATGAAGATCATGGAAAATTGATACCCATCAGTATGTTTTCCCGAAAATATTTTCTACATCAATCTCAACTTGTAGAAAACGGAGAATTTTTGGAGATATATGGAGATATATTAAGCAGATAATACTAGAAGGATATAAATGTTCTGGATCAACTATGGGCATTTTCTCAAGTATACACGCGTTTCTACTTTACTGGCGAAACATCAGTAATATCCGGTACTACGCCCTGTACGCACTTCATATTTGTTCAAGAAATGTGGGACAAGTTGACAGTACAACCGTCTATACCAATGTGTATTCAAGCAATAATGGTATTATCTTCATATAAGGTCTTCGACTATGCTATTTCAAAACAAACTTACTATGCAAAACATATACCGTGCCTTTAAATCGCACCAGCACTATAGTTATCAAAATGAAGGGATTCTCGAGGTCAGAGCCGCATAAATAATTTTACCTTTCTAATATATGAATTGCGATTGGGTCTGTGTAACGCAGTTTGCAATCGAGCTCTGTTGATAATCATGGAATTGTGTATTAAATGTGGCGCACTTAATAACAAATTAGTTTAAATATTATAAAAGGGATATATCAAAGTCAGCATTAACAGAAGGTTTAACCTCGTGTGCATATTTGTTTCATGCTTAAGGTAAGAACCAGTTTTACTCCTTATGCTCACTATATAATTTGGTGAGGAATGTGGGGCAATTGGACAGTACAATCTACTATACGAATATTTAACCCTGCAGAAGTGGAGCTAACTTCATATAAAGTCTTCGGAAATGCGACTCAAAGCCAGTCTCACTAAGTATAACATATACCGTGCCTTTAAATTATACCAGGACAATGGCTTTCAAGATACCGAGCCTGAACTGGTTAGCAAAACATTGTATTGCTGAATAGCTTAAATTTCACCAAAATTTAGAATTAAAACTATTTCTAAGCACCAATTACTCCATTCAATCTTGTATTGATCGGCAACAATTAGCCCGTTTTCTGTTAATCATGACAATGTTCAATTAAATATGTGGTAATTAGTTATACCTCATTGCAGTGACCTATTATATTATTTACATTATGTACTGCGTAACGAGTAATAAATAAATTCAAAAACAATCTGAAGTGTGCACCAAAATCAGGATGAACTAATGGTAATATTTTAACTGACGACTTATCACTAGGATCGGACAATTTTCTACATAACCACTATATATTTGGTCAAAAAATATGATGTATGATGATGGTAAAATCATCTATGAAAATGTAAAATAAAGCATTAGTAGAGATAACTTCATAAAGATATTTCAACACTGAGATTGCAAAGGCAACTCACTATAAACAATATGTATCCATCCTGGATATGTAACCTAATACAATGTTATTCATAACACATGTCCCGTACATTGTTCTAGCACTATCGTCTTGAATTAAAAAGCCTGTACATGGTATCAGCCAATAGACTTCAAAATACTTAACTTGAAACGGATATCAAAAAAAGTATATTTTGAAATGGGCTGTATTTAACAAAATTTTTAACTTTAACTTATTCTGAATACGTGTTTACCTAGTTCATCCGTACATTCTGCTTCAATCGGAATAAGATATCATACTTCGTAGTAATTATAACATTATTCAATTAACTTTATTTTAGTTTTATATTGTTTTAAGCGGAGAACTAGCATATATTCAAGTCTATCTTAGGTAATGCGTACCTAGTAACTAATTAGGTTAAAAATTCCACAGATTTATTCCAATGACAGTATAAATGAAAGGCACAATCAGGTGGCGAAAAAAGAGTAGGAGCTGATACTACGCGCTATACCTGCAGTATACTTGGTCAAGTAATGCGGGATAAATGGGCGGAAAATATCACATACGAACGTGATTTCAAGCAGCAATGGATTTAAATTCATATGTAGTCTTTAACAATGCGATTTCAAAGTCAACTCACTATGAATAATATATACGGAGTCTGAAAAGCGTACCAAAATACGATTTTAAAAGTACCTAGCCTGTAAATATACTAGCGCGTTGTTTTTAAAAATAGTCAGTCTGGAAATTTTGTGAACAAAATGGTTTTTAAAATATCGACTTAAAAGGAACCAAAATTATAGATGTCAAGATAGACTAATTTTAATCACAAATGGAATTTACAGATAATTCTGTACACCTATGAGTCCAGCAAATCCATGCACTCTCTAAAATCAATTTAAATTTAAATAAATCGAGTTAATCGTTGCAGCATTCAATTAAATATATAAAAGCAATATATTATTTCTATCAGATAGCTAATATAAATGTAATTTTGTATTATTTAATGCGTACCTAGCAACAAATTTGTTCAACAGGACCACTAGGCTATACCAAAGTCATAATGAATGGATTGCATAATCGTATGTATACATGTCTTTCGTGCTTACTGACAACTCATTAATGAGAGCCAACACTACGCGCTATACACAATATACATCTATGGCATGTGTGTGGTGCAATTTGTATTGAAGTGCTTATTAAGTTGACTTCACAAGAAGTCATGAATAATGTGATTTCGAAGCCAACTGACTATATATAGTAAATATCCATTTCGTAACCCCTTTTCAAAATACCAACCCTGTACATGGTTCCTAATCAATGGTTTATTCAGCAAATCCATACAATCTTCTCTCAATCGAAGTAAGTCATCAACTTTCGGAGTAAACATAACAAAATTTAATTAAATGTATAATGGTTAAATATTGTCATTTGCGGAGAACAAGGAAAAATGCAATTATATAAAAGCTATTGCGTAACTAGTAATAAATTATTTCAAATAAATTGGAAGTACATAACTTAGTCAGCTCTAACTTAGAGTATAATCTCATGTAAACATGCGATTTTGTGCTAACTGGCGATTCATCAGTATAAGCCAGTAATACGCCGTATAGTCATTACATAATTCGACAAGTAATATGGGACAGGTGCACAGTGAAATCCGCTAAAATAGTGTTTTCTTGCAGTAATGATGTTAACTCACCATATAAATTATATCACGAGACTGTAAAGGATACCAAAATATGGTTTTCCGAATTCCTAGCCCGTACATAGTACCATTACGGTGGTTTTCAAAATAATAAAACTGTAGATGGTACCAACAAAATAGTTTTCAGAATAAAAATACTGTACAGAGTGCCACCACATTTGATTTTGTTGTGCTATTATTTCACAAAAAGTAACAATTATAACCGATTCTGAATATTTTTTTGAATGCAAGGTTTGGTAACCTTCGTTGTACCCTTTCAATTAGCAAAAATGTAAAGAAATTTTATCAACGACAGTTACCATTTCTCTCTTATTTATTCAAGCATCTATAAAATGAAATATATATATATATATATATATATATATATATATATATATATATATATATATATATATATATATTGAAAGTCCAAGAAAACAAACAATCAAATTGCACAGCTGGAAATTTAAATCTTATGGGGTTCAAATGCGCAGATCTGCATGCATTAAATAAGAAATATTCGAATTCGTTTAAAGATATCAACAGGAATGCAGAAAACGAAATATTACCCACTGACAAAGCCAGGGGCATTTTTGTAAATGACAAAATTAGCAATAAACATAAGATAGAGAACATGAGAGATGATACAATATTCCTACGTCTGGATGGTACATAAGATCAAATAGACAAAATTGAGCAGGAAGCATTAAAAGAAATCAAAACATTAACAGATGCTCGTTAAATCTATGAAGACGCTGCACAGAAGCTAAAACCAGATGGATCATCCACACCAAAAAAATATATTAAAAAAATGGTTGCCATATGAGACAGATATTCTCTGTGGTTGATACTTCTATTCATGCATTGACTTAATGGTTTTTTCATATACTGCAGCGATTATACAAACCACCGGGCAATAATTTGGCAGCCGATTCCTTTGATTTTGTTAGCAGAATTCAAGGTATATATGGCAAAAATTAGATTGTTTAATTTTGATGTGACGACTTTGTTTAAAATTGTTCTAATTAAAGAATTTATTCACATATTGGTACAAGTGGCAAACAGAAACACATTACCAACTCCGATCCAAAGTCCAACTTTTTGTAAACCTATTTTGCTATGCACGATAGATGACCTGTTTAGTTTTAAAGGAAGCCTCCATAAGCAGTTCGATAGGGCGGCAATGGAGAAAACTTTGTCTCCATTGTAAGCTGTGATATACCGAGGCCACCTTCAGAACACATCATTAAATAGTGATATAAGTAAATGTTGATAAAGCATAAGTTACGCTGTTAATAGATGCCTTGTTCTTAATTTTAAGTCGAATTCACGAACACTTCATCAAAGTTTCAATAAATCATAAGAATATCAAATTCACTTCAGAACTCCTCCATTTGATGTACTACTAAAGAGGGGTACTAATGGTAAATTAAATAGAACAATTTACCATAATACAACTTTGTCTGCATTATTTGCATTATATTATTTTCTTTCCTTTTTATTATAAATTATTATTAGATTGCGGTTATTTTGTAGGAATTGTCAGATTGGTTAGTATAGATTAAAATTGCGTAAAATATTCTAGAGCAAATAAATCTAATATTTAGTCAATTTTTAAAAGTGGATATCAAAAAAATACAGACGCTTTTAAGATCAGAAAGGAAATAAGTTTACCTAATCGTCCCAATTAAGGTAAACGTTGTTTCCAGCAAAACACAGAAGAAAGGAGAACCGGCCTTAACACGCACATTTAATGAAGTTAAAGTAAAAATTATATTTAAGGCGACACATTAGATGTTACCAGCACCCAAAGAGAGACCGCCGTTTTTGTCGACCTCAAAATTTATGCGTGAATATGCAGACGTAAATTGTCGATTAATTTACATACATCGATCGACCAGGCGCTCAATAACCCGGATGAAAGACCATCGAAATTTAACTGCCTATTTCAAATTGAATGTTGAATACGCGTCTGCAAATGCGTAACAATGAAATCTCGCACATATAATCTCCAGATGTGGCGTTAGATGTAAATACTAAATACGACATCGGAAATTAATTAGCCACATATGATTTTCTGTGAATACGCAAAATTCAGCTTGGTTTATGCTAGCTGAAAGAGCAAGTTCGAGCATTGGGCCTGAACTTGATATATAATAGTTTATAATAATTGTTGCAGGGCACTAATTTATATGTTCAATTGTGTGTTTGATCTTGCGTACATAATAAAAAAATAATTGGAATATGAGCAGGAGGATAAACCCAAGTCAGCTTACTGGCGACTCATCAGTAGGTGTGTTGACTACACCTTATAACCGCGATATATTTGGTAAAGGTATGCTAAACAAGTCGACGGTTTTTTCTTCCATACGAAGGTTTATTCAAGCTTTGATATGGTTAACCTCATACATAGAAATGGGCAGTGTGATTTCAATGTCAACACAATGAGTGTAATATATACTGAGCCTGTAAATAATACCAACATTATGGTTGCCGAGGCGGTAAATAGTACCAACACAATAGATTTGAAGATGGGCTAAATTTCACAAAAAATTAAAATTACACCAAATTCTGAACACATGTTAGTGCAGCAAATCCAGCTATCCGGCCTTTTTAGACATTATTTACCGAATTTCCTTGTTATCATGACATTTATCTATTAAATATATAATTGTTATTCATTGATTTTTTCGGGGAAATTATATTTCTCCCGCGTTATAGCAGGTATTGCGTAACTTTTTAACAAATATTTTCAAATAGGACAAAAGGATATTCCAAATTCACTACGAACGAAAGGCATAATTTCAGGTATACACGCGTTTCGTGTATAACCACATCACATCAGTAGGAGCCGGTACTGTGTCCAATACCCAATTTTATTTTTGGTCAAGTTGGCTTTGCGGTGGCATTGTCGAAAAGTTTACATGAATCTGCAGTTATTACTACTTCAATACACATTCGAGATGGTGACTTTAAAGTCCAGCTTTCTCACACTTTTTAACCAAATATATTGTGTATATAGGACTTAGTATCTTTTCCAAGTTATGAGTTACAAGTAAGCACGAAAAGAATGCTGCAAATTATTAACCTTTTCGTTCATGCTACCTTTGGTTCATCCTTTTTTCTTTTTTAACTACATTGTTAATTGGTTCGCAATTCCAAATAAACAATTGAATGTTTAAGATATCCGCATAAACTCTATATTACTATTATGTTTAAAAATTGTTCAAACTCAGCATTTAATCGCCATTTTAATGAATTATTACAAACTCTCTGACAATATACCGTGAAATAAGAGTGCGCGGCTCCTTAACACGCAAATTAACAAGTATAAAAAGGTACTTATCGAGTATTTGAAATTTTGGCTAACATGTATTTTGCAATATCAGACATTTTATTCGATACAATATAAATTAAGAAAATAATTATGGCCCGTTTAAAAATTTTACATTAAAAATAGATTGACAACATCGACAACACTACAGTGGTTGCAATTAGTTTTATAAATTGAAAGTCTGGAATTGTAATCATATTTCAGGATAAAAAAATACAACAATACTCCCGAAAGATAGATGTGATTAAATACCTTATCATTACATTAAACAGGAAAAATCAGTTCAGTGCATCGTTGACAGAGAAATACTTCAATTAGATCAAAGCTTTAAAATTTACATTAAGATTAAGCGTTGAAAAAGGAATATTTTTATAGATCAATGCAACTTATTGTAAGATTTATTTAAAAGGACATAATTTTCTATGTAGATTAATTGTCTGCTTCATAGGTTTAATGTTGTTAATATTTAGATTTATGCATGAATTTGCACAAGCAGGCGATAAAACTAATGTACATAAATAGTTTTTTTAAAATTAATGATAAGTTAAGTTTAGCAATTGGTTGGAGTTTAAGAGTACGGTCAGAAAATCAAATAATAGAGCAGGAATCTAAGTTCAATCACTTGTTATTCAGGAAGTTGAATATGTGATTTGCAAAACAGGTGCGGATAAATTGTTCACTTGTAACCAAATTTAACAAAAATTTCTCGCTATTTCAACCGAAATGAAGAATTTTTACCGATTACTAGCATGCAGGCAATGGACGATGTAAATGAATGAGGTTCTTAAAAAATAGTCATTTCTAAAGTCTTTTAGAAATTGATTTTATTAAAAAATTTCTATCATATTTGAGAAAATATTAAATAGATTTTTAAGTATTTATCATTCCCCATAATTGTTTAACATAATTTCTAGGCGTACGATCGTAGAATGCGCTATATTTTACTCCTTTTATTCAATTGTCATCATTCCTATTAAGCCTAATCGCTTTAAATTTCAAATTGAAAGTCTATTAAACTTAAATAATTTAAACAAAAATAGTTTAAAGCAATTAATACGATGCGCATATATTTGACTAAGCTCAATCAACTAAAGTTGTAATTAAAAAATGAATACTACAGTAAAGTTCTGATAGGTCGCTAACATTTGTGCTTTCTAATAATCATATTAATGCTATGGTAAACGTCGTCGCAACACCAGTGAGTAAAATTTTCATTGTAAATTTTGCTTTTTACTTTTTGGTTATTGTATTAGGAGAAAGCCCTGGATTGTCTGAGTAATTGAAGTTATAATTATTTTTAAACTCCAGGTAGGTAGAGCGTTTTCTATTCAATTAAACATCTATTTATGATAATAATAAAGTTTGATGTCATACCGATTATAAAAAATACAAAACAATGCTTAGAAATAAATTTTCTTTACCTTGCCACAATTTGACAACCAAGTGGACATGCTAAGTGTATAAACATATAAATTAATCTCAAGCACAGCATGGCTTCAATGCACATGGATTTATACTATTTTTGCAAATAATGGTATATATATATATATATATATATATATATATATATATATATGTATATATATATATATATATATATTAAACTTTGTACTGTGGTAGATTTAGAATAATTAAATTTTGTAGTACCTAAATATTGATGTAAGCCTTCATGAAATACATATACGCTAATGTGTTTGTGTCATATATTGCAATTACTACGTCTAAGCCGGGACTGAGGCAATTGTGTATCCATTCCAAATTCATTCTGTTAAGAAATATACGGCCAGTTATTCAAAGGCAAGTGAATCAGCCATTTCGCGTCTTTTGAAGCTTTGACCATCGGTGTTGGACCATTTGTTGTCTCTTGTGGTCACTGGTTGGTACTCCCAGTGTACACGTGAACAGCACTAATTTGGCAGTATAATATACACAAATTGCTATTTGAGGAGTTGCATTTTTATTGTGGTATTGCAACTTAGGTGACGCGGTGCATGTGTGCGAAATAAATGTTCTTCGGTTAGGAAAACAGTCGCGGTAATTCTGGCAATTACCAGATGAGTGCCTGATAAAGACGAAGTCGGTCTACTTGAATTGTATTTCATAGTGTATATAGCGTTTAGTCTATACTGGCGAAATAAATATATAATGAAATCCAGCCATGAAAGTGTTTTATATATATATATATATATATATATATATATATATATATATATTCATGACATTCAAGACATTGCCTAGAATTTATGCTAAAATCTATGCACTGGATGGAAATCTTTGCTATATTGAGCCAGTTCTCAGTGGTTGACTCGACAGATGTTAGCCAAACCCTCACAATTACTATTTAAATAACAGTTGCTTGAAATCAGATTTTTGCATCAGCACCCCGTACATTTGATGCGATTCGAGATATTAAACAAATTATGTTTGACTAGATTTCAATACAAGTGGTCATCTGTCATATTGTCCTAAAAATATAGGCTAATTTCATCAGTCCCCATATTTTACGTTAAGCCTAACAAAATAAATTTAACATTTATATACTATGGCATAATGTTTTGGCATTTATAAGAACTCTTCAAATGCAATCAAAAATTTGTTGCGGACGGGGCTGAAACTGGATATCAATTGTTTTAGAGTCTGGAATTCTATACACAGCGCTACCCCTGAAGCATACTGCACGCTATTTTCAGTTATATTCAAATTTATGTTTATCGGTTAACTTATCTTTCATTGTAATATCTCTTGTGACATAATTCAAACTAGCCTTCGTCAAGCTGTCATCGTAGAACTGACACCATGCCACCAGGGGAAGTGATATTGAATTGACGATAATTGGCACGATTTTGCTTACGCATATTTCGATGTATAATTTTAGTATTGTCAAAGGTAGCGAAGGCATTTTATATTGCACAGAGATTCGAGCCCTGTTTGCGGAAAATTTTGCGCAGTACTTGAAGAATTTCCAATAAGTATGAAACTGGTCTACTGAAAAAAATGCCATTACTATATTTGCCAATGTTTAGTTTACGTTGCCCAGTTGGCATGATATTAGTTCTACAATGACAGATTTTGGGTGGTCAGTCCGAACTATAGTTAGGGAGATATGCGAGTAGACTAATCCAAAAACATCAATATTACATAATTAAACGAACATTAGTTGCGCGGGTGGTGATAAAAATTATTATAATCAAGGTTGCGGTCTTGATATAAACACCTGGCCCATTAATTACTTACGTATGTCAGTATAAACTAAGCATTGTATAGTGTAGAAAAAGCAATTCATCTATTAGACCGGTTTCGTCCTTATTGGGAACTCATCACGTACTGGCCAGATATTGCCGTTCCCAATAAGGACGAAACCGGTCTACTGTATGAATTGTCTTTTCTACACTATACAATTCTTAGTTTATACTGACATATGTAAGTAATTAATGGGTCAGGTGATTGCATCAATATTACTTAATTGAAAAAAGTTCATGCTCATGACTGCATCGATATTTTGCAGCCAACATTTCCAGTCATGTAAATATTTGCGTGACTACTAGAGGTGAATGACGAATATCTGATTTTTCACGACATATATATGTGAATTGCAGCTTGATTCTCATTAGTCACATTACCGTCGGGCTTTGATGATGATCGACATGCATCAGTTCGTGTGACTGACGGCAGTTTTGCTGTCGTGTATCAGTTAAATACAATGGGATTGGTGTTTATTTTAAGCATGAAAAATAGATTTAATAAAAAGTTGTACAATTTAAAATGTTCACACTTTTTTGTTCGTGACTGCAAAAAAATTGTGCAGCCCACTTTTTTAGTCAAGTTCAATGTATACGAAACCACTACAGCTGAGAGCCGCATAACTAATTGCAATAACTTATATATGCATTTGTGTTTAATTCAAACTATTCCGTTTGTCGTCGTTCTCTGGTAATGATCATGGAAATTCAAAATGCGTCATTACGTGTGAATGATATAAGATTTTCTGTTTTGCAACTGTTTATGTACAATGCGATTGGTTTTTAAAGCAAGAACGAAAAAATTATTTAAAGAAACACATTTTTTCATTAAATGAAGTTTGGGAACTTGAAGTAAACAACTATCCAATTTTATATTACCATTAGCCGAACAACATAGAAAAACTAAGGTTGTTGCTTGGCGAGTGGCCAAATACATTGGGATAATTGTTTACTTCAAGCCCACAAACTCGTTTTAAAAAAGTGTTACCACCACCCGCGCAATGATATTTCAAATTTTATTAACATACACAGAGTTATTAAATTGGTTTTCACTTGTTAGGAAAAACATATTGCGTAATATTAAAAAGCAGCTGGCATAATCAAAATAAACATACCCTTTTTATTACATGTTTTCTTTTCCTAATGAGGAATGTGGTGTACTATTTGAAGACAATTGGTATTATCAGAATAAACCTTTTTCCCTATCCTCCTCTCTCTCTCTTAATATATATATATATAAATATATATATATATATATATATATATATATATATATATATATATAGTGACATTAACCGCATATTTATATTGAATTTTATATCAAATGGTGGTATTTAATGTTTTTACAGTAGACATTATGTAAAAGATGTCCTTTATAATACTAGACCATAAAATTACAATCCCCATAGAATTAAAATGTCAAAAGAGTACGAAAATTATAGAATAATCTGACGATATAGCCCAACTAATTAATCGTTTTACGCGAATGTCAATGAACACTAGAATATTCTGTCGTTTTAAACGGGCGTCTCATTTAAGTGAACCGCTTTAAATCTTGGATATAGGCAGTCGCCACCCTATTTTGGTAAAATGCTATATAAATTTATAAATAACCGTAAATAAAAGCACGCAGAAACGTCATGTTTAGTCCATTAAAAATCTATCTGCGTGGTGCCCAAGCAGATAAAACCTACTCGTGTTTTGAAAGAATATCAGAAATATATATTTGCTGTCGTTTTTAACAGTAATCATGAGGAACTTAAAAATATGGTACATAAACAGAATTTACGATTCGAATCTCTTTAAAACGGCAACTATGGCCAACAAAAAATTAAGAATTGTTTATCATATGTGCTAAATCCCCTTGTAGCAATTTAATTAATTTTATTGATCAAGAATTTTAAAGTAGTCGACATCCTACAACGCTTTTGTTTTGGTGATTACTTGGGTACAAAGTTGTGTTCCTTAATCAATTAAATTATTAATGTGTGGATTACAGAATTAAGGATTTCCAATAATATATGCTATTTTGCTTTTATTATCTGAATAAATTTTTCATACATTAGAGTTTAAACTCACTTCATATACATCTTCGTTATCAAAATTCAGTTGTACATGGGGAAGTTTTGAAAAATATAATTATTTCGAACTTTTGTACATGCGCATATATTTTACGTACATATTGTTTAATTAACTCATGAATTAAGGGCCATAACTGCGTAGGTTTATCATTGCGATAAAATTATATTTTGTCATGTTTTTACGTTTGATAATTTGCCTAGCATGAAAATTTATATTTTTTTGTTTTTATTTTAACCTATATAATGTATTGAGAAAAATTGTAAAGTAGTGTTATACAACAAGGCAGTATAAAGCATGTGTTTTGGCGGATAAGCTATATGTCGAGTTGTTCGACAGTTAGTTGGTTGCCTTGATTCCTTCATTGCAACTTAAGAGAAGTCGTTCCAACCGGATTGAAGGGAGTAGGCCTACATTACAGAAGACTTACTATACGGTCGAGTTGGCTATAGAATGATGCCGCAATTTGTAGTAATTCAACAACAGTTGACTACTAGAGTTAAAGTCTAAATTTTCGTTAAATTTTAAAATAATCCAATAATAAAATGAACAATATTGGATTCTTTAATTTTGCCATTAATATGAATTGAGGCGAAACCGTCGACTTTTGTTTAATTTTGAAAACAGTATGGAGATTGGCGCCTCATTGAGATGCTAAAGACATTTGGACTTGCGGCATATTTCTAAGACAACTTTGCTACAGGGGACAGTGTCACTGACTCCTAAGCAAACGTGCCTGTGCGCGGCAAAATATTGAGCATTACTTGCAGAATTCCCATTATAGTCGACACCGTTCGACAGGATGAATTGCCTTTCCTAAATTATAAATTACTTAGTTGTTACTAGCAATTGTATTGGTGTCTATAGTAATCTCGCAACCATGTAAAAAATAATGTTTTTTTATTGTTCGCATAAGAAATTGTTGATAGAGCGGATGCTACGTGTAATTATTTACGTCTATGAACAATATTAAATTTTTTAATTAGTAGCACAAGATAGTTAATCTGACGACAGTTGAAAATACTCACACATAGGACGATACAATCTCCTATACGAATGTGTAAATCTGCAGTAGTGAAGCTAAAATCATGTAATGTCTCGACAATGCGACTTCTAAACCAACTCGCTGTATTTACTATATATACAAAGCCTGTAAACGGTATAAACACTATGGCTATTGTGTCAATACCCGATACCAAATTTACTGAAAAGGTACATGAATCCAACACCATGGTTGCCGAGTCGGTAATGGTTCAAGCACAATTCATTTCAATGTATGCTGAATTTCCCCAAAACTGTGAACTAAAATCCTATCTGAACATCTTTTTCTCTTGCACATCCACACACTGGCACTGATCGATATCAGTTAGCCCAGTACACGGTAAACACGACATCATTTAACTAAATATAGAACAGTTAGATACCGTTTGTGGCGAAGAACCAATATATATTGTGTATTGGGTGTTGTTCACCTAGCAAAAGAAGTACAACTTTGAGCAAAAGGATAAACCAAGGGACAGTATGAACGGAATTTATAATCCCGTGCACCTTCGTTTCGTGCTTACTGGCGTCTCATTAGTAGTAGCCAATATTACGCCCTCTAACCATTATATATTTTGTTGAGGAATGTGGAAAAATAGGAGGGTACAGAAATTATACGGAAACATTCTGTTTAACATAAAACTAGCAGAGTTTAGAATTGTAAGCCATTTATAAATCCATGTATTCGATGTGATCTGATAATAACGATAAAAGGGTAATATGTTTCAGAAAGTGTCAATGAATTTAGTTATGTTAAGTTGTGTAACTGGTTAAATTTTCGGAAGATTTTTGACATAAAATATATTAATTGACAGTCATACGATGAATAATTTTGTTTAAAATTAATTTACATACACATGTAGATAAGAAATAATCAAATAATGAAAACGAAATATGAACTGCTTATGGGTTGATGAATATAGCCTTTGCATAAAATGTATACCGTTGTAATTTTTTAAATAAAAATTGAATGAACTCCTTAAATTACACTCTAAAAGTTTCTATATTATACCAGTTTTTTTGTTGTTTAAGTCAAGTTCCAATAACGGTAAAAATAATAAATTGGAAAGCGGAAACTGCTGATGATTCTCTTAAGAAAATGATGTTTTTCCATAAAAATTTATTTTTTAAATAATCTTGCAGTTGTTAATGTAAAATAAAGAAGAAATTCAACTATTTTCCTTCTTTTTATCAACGTACCAAGTGAAGAAACGTTTTATAATATTTTTCAGTTTATAGGAATTTTTTAAAACCAGGGAAAAATATATACACCAGATTTAGTATTTGTTTAAACATTTTTATTTTACTATGCAAACTGTTTTAAATCGTTAAAATTCAATGTGGTAGTAAACAATTCTCTCAGGTAGTAAGCGCTGGTTAAATGCATTCTGTTTATTTATAGAAATGTCGTTCGTCTCATTATTTCCATTCGTATTTCTATATAATTTATTTCTGACTGGGCGTTGTAAAACCCTAAGGATTTTCCGCTTAGTACCGAGTGGAAATGAAATTTGACCATCACGTTAATCAGCTGGTAAATGTTTAACTTAATTTTGTAAATAATAATTTGAAATATGTTAAAATAAAAAAATGTTTTTTAAAATAGGATATGAAATTTTAGTCCTCAGACTCTTGCCGACCCAACAGTGAATTTCTACGGCTTTCCAAATTTTCCACTGCATCATCAATCTAATAAGGCATCACGGTTGAAGTTAATTATAGAGTATTTGATCAGCAATAATTATGCATGAAGTTTTCCAAATAACAGAGAAGTATTGATAAATGGTAAAAATGAATTTATATTTTCGATATACTGTTTACATTTCATTAATCCACTGAAATATGATACAAGCCATTAAAATTATACTTTGATGTCCAAATAATCACAAAATGTTTAATTGATTTCATGTTAAATACTGATCAAAGCCAAGGTATTACCTGGTGGCAAAACTCTAATTGGCAGTCAAATGCTATTTTTTTATTAAAAATCACAATTTAGTGAATGTCCTGATTAACTTACGATTTATATACCAAAGATAACTTTCGCTTTAGGTTTTCAGGCGATTTGTTTATCAATAACTTAAATAAGCTTTATTAAATTCCAAACAAAAGGTTTTAAAAATATATTCTTATTAATAAAGCAAATGTTTAGGTGCGTATATTACACACCAGGATTTGTATATAGCAGAATTTGTTTGAAAAAGAATACAATACCAAAATGTTACTATCTCGCTCTTGTGAAATCAATAAAGAATGTGTAAACTTCTTGATCTATAAGTCGAAGAAATTCTTCTAATGCCATAGAGATAAATTTTGTTAAATATAAAACAAAACACTTTTCATTGTTATACTTTAAGGAATATATGTTTTAAATGACAATGTAGACAGAAATGCCAAACTGAGACAGGAAGTATGCAAATTAAATCTACAAATATTTACAGGCTTACAATCCCACCTAGCGTAGATACGCAGTATATTTACGCATTTTATTTTAACACAAATCGGGCTGTAAAAATATTTAGTTTAACATATCATTTCTAATTTTGCATGTAGTATTCAACATACATTTAATATCCGGTAATTATTAATGAATTCTGAATAATGTTTTGTGCATTATTACAAATTTTGTTTTAAACGCGTGCTTTTATAGAAATAGACGTTCACTATTGTTCATGATTCTCTAGTTGATCTGAAACTAGAAAACTTGAGTACGTTTCTTGATAAATAATATTTGAGCTTTACATAAGTTTCTTCTTTTATTGTGGGTATTGAAAAATGATTGACTTCAATTAGAATGTACTGTACCTCTGTATTGATTGTGTACGTTCGTGCTCTTTCAACACTGTCCCCTCTAAATGGCAATTTGTTATAAACTGTTTTTTGGACATAAATTTCTAAATTTATTTTAAATCATCATATTAGCCAATAAATCAATCAGGTTTGACTTTATTCACCACATTTTTTATTTCATAATATTCAAATTATTTTAAATTTGCACGAACAAATATTCTAATCATGGTCAGTAGCCAGGAAGCTTTGCTAATTTTTAGTAAAGCGTTGTCAACTTTTACAAAATGAAGTTCTGCTTGCATAAAAAGAATATCTTGCAGTGGTTTTGTGACTGGCCATCCGTGATATAAAGCGTGTAATAAGTTTTAGTTTTCTGACATTCTTTTCCTCCAATTTTTGGACTTTCTGCCTATCTTCGTTTATTTTATTTATCTATCGACTATAAATATGAAGATACAATTCTTGTATTAAATAAAATATTTTTTAATCTGTTTCTTCTTAGGAAATATAATTTAAATAGTATAGCTTGAATTCAATTTTCGTTTGTAATAAATTATCTTTATGCGCAGATGGTGACATTGATTAGTGCTTAAATTGTCTTCAACGTACGCTTATTTATTTCCAAGACAAGCTGTTTTCCACATTCGAGTGGTAGCACATGAGTATCATTTTGCGCATAGAAGCATGTTTATTTAGAATATGATTCGAGTCTGTCGTATTTTCACCAGATTGCATTGGAATATACTCCTACACATATCTAACAATTTTTCGTCGTTTCACTTATAACTAACCAAAATTGTAAAAATGCATATATGAACATTTATATGTGTAAGGTTACACTTTGAAGAGAGACAATTTTCAGCATTAGCATAAATGTCCACTGGATAACAAGTGTAAACGGAATTTTAAAATACTAAGTATAGTATAAAACAAGCCGAGACCTAGATCTCTACCTGGTGGGATAACTTGGAGCCCAAGTCAACCAACCAATTAACCAAACCTCTCCAATAAACGCTGTTTTTCGCTAGATTTCCCCATATATTTTTTTACCAATTCAATTATACCTGAGTTTGTGAAAGGTCCGTTTCCTTGATCAACTGACCGATATTGCAAACAATAATATGCGACCAAGAGAACGCTGACCTACACATGCTGTAGTTCCAGCTAAATAACATAGCAGTTTCACTGACCTGGCGAGCAGCATGTGAAATTGACCTTTGATAGCAGTGTCTCAATCACTGCAACTGAGTTTCAAATTCAAGGTTGGATTATGATGAAATGTCGAAGAATAGTCGTTTAAACCTGGTTGAATCGCGGATTTTGCTTGTGCTTAATCCATGCTGTCGCTCAGCTTTCAAACACTTCAATCAAACCGAGCGAACACATCGATTAACAAAACTGTCTAGGCGATATAGGATGTAATAATACAAATCTTCGCAGCGTAAAACTGGACCGACAATGTGCTGGACTTGAAGACTGGATTTGTGCTCAGTGAAATAAACATGTGATTCCAAATTGGTTTGCATTATTTTCGAAAACCAGAAGCTACATGGCTAATATTACTTGACAAAATCCAAACCGTTTGCGTTACCGGCGAATCTAGGTAAAAGAAATACTTGGAAACTGACAGTAAGGCGCCATTTTACATGAATTTCGGTTCCGGTTTAAATTTTGCCGTAACAAAATTTTTTGATATATTAAGCTGTAGACCGTAACGAGTACACAAATTTTTCGGCACTACTGATGGCTCCCAAAAGCTCGGCTACTTTATCTGTCATCAGAATGTCAAAGTAAGTATAGTCGAGGTAAACATGCTGGCTACCAACATCGACTTTTGCTCCGAGAAGTGCTGCGGTGACCTCTGCAGTCTCAATCAGAAATATAATGGAACAGATCGGAGAATTGGAACAGGCGGAGTCAATCACATGATTTCCGATGGGCCCATAACTAGTGCGATTATATGCCAATGTATCATTATAAAAGATTTTGAGCGGCGGAACATTTTGGCTGAGACTCTATCATTTAACATAGTTCGCCTTCAAATTACATGATAGATAATTAGTCCAGGAGATCATCAAAAGTAGGCTAATAATGCTGGTGTTACAACTGAAAAATGTGTCGAGTGCACTCATTTAACCTACGCATCGAACTCCAGGTCGATATCCTACATGAGTTTGCTTAGTTCACTTCTCTCGCTCTTCGCATAAACCTCATTAGTATAAATGCAGTCACAACCTTTGATACTTTTGCTATTTTTCTTGTTAGTGCAAGAGCTCACGCCTCTGGCAGGTAAGGACCTGAAAAAAATGTTATCATAGGCTTTTTGAGACATTAGCCGTTAGGGAATTGACTGTGTCAGGAAAGCCACACTGGCACACTGTTAAGATTCCCTGTATGTAATTAAACGTGTCTATATCATCATTTGAGGAAACAAAATCCTTCTGTCATAAACTACATTGTCAAATTCTATACTAAATAGTAGTACATTTCCCAATTGAGATCGGCTATTTCCTATTATGATTTGTAATGTTGCAACTTTTATAGTTCATTGAATTACAAAATTCCCCATTTACCTATAATTATGATGAAGCTAATTTTACAAGTGGGTGGCACAAATAATGCATGTTGTTTTAACTTCAGTAATTCAGTTATGGTTGTAGTCACATGAGTAACACAATTTCTCATATTTACGTATAATATGAAATATATACTGACTTTCCTCAAGGTCGCATATACTAGTTACACAAAACTAAACAATTTCGAGGGGGAAATGAATTGCATATTGACAATTAATCTAATCTCTTCATCATTGTCAAATTGATTGCTTCATGTCACGAAGATAGTTGTCATATGAAGAGTAATAGCAATCTTAGGATAATAAAGAAGACAATTATTCGAGTAATACGAATGCAATATTTGATACGATTATGTGGCCAAAAACTGTAGTGTGGATAAATATACAATTAAAGTAGAAAAAAGTTGGTTTTATTTGTATTCTTCTGGTTGCGTTGAGGCAAAATGTATGCAACTTTCCATTGGGAATTGCATAACAATTTATAAGCTTATTCATATAGACCCAGGTAGATACGCTACAGTCACGCAGGAAAAAATGTTGAAATGTCATGTACAATTAATTTTACACACATAATACGGGTCCTGTAGCCTTTGTGATAAGCTGTATGCTTGTAATAAAAATGATTGACAGTTTGTCTGTGTCCCAAAGCAGGTCTAGCTAATACTGAGAAATCGCCCAATAAGGACGAAACCGTTTTAGTATATGAATTGCCTTTGTATATTACTGCAAAACTAATAATGAAACAATGAATTGCACAACATAAAAAATTTCATATTGCATTTTTCAGTCGTTCTCCCATTTTCTTTAACAAGCCCTTTCATCAATTTTTCTCTTTCGCATTCTCTTCCATTCTTTATGTAAGAAGAATCTCTGCCTAGTTCATTGATAGCAATAAATATTTTACGTGTTGTTTTGTTTTATTTTAAAAAGATATATAAATAAATCCTACCAATACAATTAAGTTCAAAGTTACTTCGTCAGCTGGCATGGTATTTGTCTCATAATGTCTGATCCAGAATGGATAATTGGAACTTCAGGTCGAAAAAGGTATACCCATGGGTCTACATATTGAAAAGACTAATCACAAGGTATATATTGGTAAATAACTACAAATTGCATGCATAGAGCAGCCTTGTTGGCGTAGTTAATGAGCTGAATGATTGTGAACTAAATGCTTGTGAGGTAAAATTACCAACCATACTTGCTATAATGGATGAGTGACAAATCAGGATAAACAGGTTTAGTGGATCATATATGAATATGTGTATATATATCATTATAGTGTCCACTTCCTTTAATTAATAAAAATAGGATTTTTTTAAAGAAAGAACCACTGACAAGTCGATAGTATTCTTATTGTATGTAGTTATCCAGTTTAATAATTAAATGTTCAACATCAAAAATACGTTTGTTTACTTTTAAATTTAAGTAGTTACCATTCGACGGAGTGAATCCTATATAATAAAAGCAAAAACACGAGTAATTCTCATTCTCACTAAATCAAACAGTAACCCTTGACATTTATAATTGAAGAAATGCATTTGTCTCGTTAATTATTCATTTAATTAAATGGTCATTTATTTACAACTAGCATTCATTCGATAATTGAATTATTTTATCAAAATATTTTTTGTTTACATATTTTTTGCGTAATAACATTTATATATGCACACTTATATCCCTAATGGCATTTAAATTACATTTAGTTTACCTTAAGTGAGCGTGTAGCTGATTTTTTAGATATATTTTACTTGTACTGTACAAAAGCTTGCCAAAACTTCTCTGTCTATTAATCAAAGTCAGTAACGACTCTGTGCCATCAAAATTCTACTGGCATTAGTAAAACATTCCAATTAGTTTTCCGACCATTGTCAAATAAAATTTATCTTAGAAGGAAATCATTCTGGCTGAACATAATTCCGATTCTAAGGGTTAACCGTATTCAAATTAAAGAGAAACTTTTCATGCAATTGAAAGGTGTCCATAAAACATCTGAACTTTGAAGCAGAAAAAGATAAAATATTTATTGCAAATGCAATTTTGTGCCAAAAGGGAAGTTTGGGTAAAATAAGTTCTCGTGATTTTGCAAAGAATGTAATATAATTAATTTAAATTGAATTATTTCAAACTTAATATGAGGAATGACGCCTATACCAAATGATAAGCCAAGTGAAATATACATAAAAATAACAGTCAAATATTAATTTTAAAATCCTGTGACGTAAAATATTCCCAAGTTATTATATTTAAAAAAAAACATGATATCGTGATACCTCTTAATTTATAACGAGGATTAAAAGATCTAGTCCAATAATACGAACTTTGTTCGCGATTGAAGGACAATTCATCGCATAAAGCAGACCGAATGATTATATAAAATAATAGGTTCACATGAAACTAAGATTTCCGTAAAAGCCTGTTATTCTTTGCAGCTTCATTGCAGTAGCTCTTTTTTGTATATATCTATGCATCTGTTTTTTTTAAATGTCATTTTCCCCTTTTTTCTATACGCATTAAATCATAGAAATGACATATGAAATGTCAAGAAAGACATATATAGTTTCACGTACATATGAAAGCGACATGGAAAAATTCAACTTCTTCACGTATATATATATATATATATATATATATATATATATATATATATATATATATATATTTATGTATAAAGATCGCACCCGAGATTTAAATTAATAAATAACATACCTTTTCTGTTTCTTTTATGAAATTGTTGTAAAATCAATTCACTCCTCATAGCGAAAATAAAAGATGTATAGAAACTTTGGATTTCGTAGGTTGACTTTGTGCTCCAAAGAAAATTTTTTATACAGGAATGTCACACCAAAATAGAAACCTTAAAATATGTGTAGGAGATCTTATCCGATACTCACTTTAAAACCTCCATCGAATATTTTAAAATTTAGATAGCTAATTCTATTTAGTTGAGTGTGTGATTGGACATCTGCTTAGAGATATCAGCAGAAAAATTATGAGCCTGTAATATTTTTAAATAACAATAGTAAAGAACTCCTTGGGTCTATTATGCAATTAAACACAACAGAATTTCAAGAGATGTAATAAATAATAACTGTAAAAATTAAGCCTTTTAGTCTCAAACTGTTCCACGTCAAAATATTTCTCAACTTATAGAATTTATATATAGATATACACAAGCAATCTGAATGTCAGGCCCAATCATTTTTTTATATATTTTATTAATTTTTACGATGTATGTTAGGCTCTGGTCCGTAATTCTAACTTATGCGTGTGGAGGTATCTTGATTAGGACAAAAAACAACAAATTATATTCTATGCTGTTAGAAATTTCAAAAATATAGTTAAATCTCATAAGGGATAATAAAAAGGTAATTATAAGTAAGATAAAATTCTGCTAATTATTTGGAAGTAATTAAGACACGTTCATAAATAAATGAAATTGAAATCTAAGCATTGGCTTGAATTAAATTTGTTACTTTAATGCAAAAAGAAGATCATAAATTCAAAGCATTTTATGGAAAAAAATTTGCAACTGTTTCTTTGAAATAACTTTATAAAAAAATCCAAATTATGTAAACACATAAACATAAATGTCCTAAATAAAAACAAATTATCTCGTGTAGTATAGCCCTTATACAATATCATTGAGTACGCGAAATAGTGTTAAATTGTATAGCTCTAGCTTCATCTTCATAATCGTGGAAAAATTAATATATATGCTTTTATGTATTATGTATTGCGCATCTAGTTAAAAGTTAATTCAAAACGGACCAGAAGGATAAACGAATGTCAGCATGAACAAAAGATGTGATCTAATGCTCTCGTGTGTTTCTTGCTTACAGTCTACTTATCAGTAGTTACCGTTACTACGCAATAACTCCATGATATATTTCGTGATGAGACGTTGGGCATCTGTATGAAGCAATCCTCTTTCGGATGTGCATTAATGCAAATATTGCAAAGTTGTGAATATTGGCTGTTAAAAGCCAATTCAACGTATATATTACATGGCATACCGTGGAAGCTAACCATCCCTATGGTGTTAGATCTAAGCTACATTTTCCCAAAATTGTATAAGATAAAATTTCTGCTCATTGTAAATTTAAAATATTCTTCGAAACCTATTAAAACTAACTTATTAAAATCTATGGCATACCCCATATATAAAAAAAACATTTACGCTTGCTCTCGGTCATCGTGAAACATAATTTTTGCAGGTTAAGATGAATGATGTCATTGTTAATACAAAATTGTGATAATTTTTATTGATCTAGGTTGAAGTAACGAGTATTCAGAATTAAACAACCAATAATTGCGTGTTAACAATCTTTAAATCAAGTTTGCGAGTTTGATTTAAACACCAATCCCATTGTATTTAACCAGTCGTCGAAAAACAGCAAAACTACCGTCAGGCGAAGTATTAACAATGATTGTTCTATTCTGAACTTTGATGCAGTTTGGACATTCGTCCAGCAACATTTATAGGTTTATTCTATATGTTATACATTAAGTAGCTGTCTTTGGCGATACACTGCTAAAAACTTTATAAAAGCATTACTCTACTACTGCGGTCCGAAATGTACAATAATCGATTAATATGATGTTTATTCCAATCCTGCGAATTCGCATTTATAACATATTCAATAAATTATTGTCATCATAGCTGAGTTTGAAAAGCTACAGACAAGTTCATATCTGATGTACAACGAAATAATTCAACCGATTGGCTTGGTGCAAATCCCAACTGATTATTATTCACTTGGTCGACGTACCTTAGAATCGGCTTCCATTCAAATGTTGCGTGCGTTCAAACTGGAGAAATGAAATAATAAGAA
Organism: Eudiplozoon nipponicum; assembly: GCA_029291075.1. Classification (NCBI taxonomy): domain Eukaryota; kingdom Metazoa; phylum Platyhelminthes; class Monogenea; order Mazocraeidea; family Diplozoidae; genus Eudiplozoon; species Eudiplozoon nipponicum. The sequence goes on from JAQBSW010004049.1 coordinate 72,116, forward strand.
AAAAATATTTACGACTATTTTCAGCTGATAGAAAGAATTTCTATTTTTATTGATGAAATATCGTTTTCCGTCGGTTTTACGTAATATTTCAGAGTTCACCATAGAGAAACAAACTGTGCAAATGTGTAATGAACGGCTCATTTTACCGTACTGAAAATACGGCCAAATAAAATATATAGCTTGCGTAAAGTTCACAAACACATCCTTCACATAAACTTAATTTCAATAAAAATAGTTCACTAATTATTAGTCATCATTCATAATGTTATCCTATGTTGATAAAGCCGAATTGATCAGGATAGGTAAGTAAATATGCGCAATGTATGTTTACTTTTCCAAAACATTTAAAGATAGATTATATTATTCTGTTAAATTCAGCTACAATTTTATACAACAGAAGAATAATTAAATATAATATCTAAAAAATCTCCATTTATATTTTTGTTTCTTCTTGAAGTTAATGCAAGTAATTGAGTATAATAAATCGATGAAAGAGTAATTTAACTTACTAAAAATATACCATAGCCTGTGCATTAAATGCAGGTCATACCCTAGAGAAACAGTTTCAATTAGGCTTGCATAAGTATCACAAGTGCAATTTCTACGAACAAACAATACCTTCAACAAGTTTTATCCTAATAAAAATACCTATACTGAGTAATACCTTTTCTTAATTAATCGTCACATTTCACGTGTAAGATAGAGCGATTCTTATTGATTGATTTTCCCATTGGAAAGGTGTGGCTAATTAGGCAATACAATAAGTAATGCTAAAACATTTTTATGACGAATTGTTAGTCTAAGTAATAAATCAAATTTCAAAACTTTCGGAATCACAAAATGCTTTTCAGTGACATAAATGTTTTCGATATTAAATTATAAATATGAACAAATAAGGATTGGAGGAATTATACGACTGTGCGCGTATCTGAAATAAGACAATGAAAGGTTCAGGAGGACATTTTTTTTTAAAAACTGATTTATCTGTTAATCGTTAGAGAAATAAAGGAAAAGTCATAGGGCAAAATTGGGAATCACATGCTTACAAAATACATTGGCAAAACAAATACCTTCTACAAATGCTCGTGTATTTGCTTTATTTCTGATCGACTGAAACTACCATCTTTGAGTAATGAGCAGATATTGTGTGTTTGTAGATAAAGAATATTGCACTTTCCGAATCTAGAAACTGCTTTGTTGCAGAATCAATAATTTTATTTAATGCATCCAAATAATTACTGCATTTTTAATTCTTTGATTAAATTCTTCGCCTGGTGCGTTCTTTTCTAAAACTAGACTAACATACATAACCTTTTCATTGGGATAAATTTTGCTGTTTGTAATTCAGTTTCGCCTTAATTAATTCATCGGCCTAACAATTTTCTTAGAAATTTCTTTTACGTATTGCCAACTTTTGGTTTTTAAATTACTTTAACTAAGAATGGATGGTTAGAATTATCATGAAATGTAACACAACATAGGTCATCTTAAACATTTAAAAATAATTGACGCAGGAGATTCCAAAATTTACTGCTTTTCAAATGTGATCTAAATAATGTAAACGCGCGACATGCCTCGATTAAGGCCAACCAAATACGGAAGAGGAACTGCAAATAATACTACAAACAGTATACAAGGAAATGTGTGAAACTTACATCTGTGACAGTTCTTGAATGATTGTGCAGTGCGAGCTTCGAATGTTGAATCTCCACGATCAGTGTTCGTAAGTTAACGCTTTTCTCTATCAGTTTCGCAAAGATCCGATTGAACCCTATTTCCAAGTACACGTTGGGTTCGTATTATTGGCTTGGGGCGGATTCGTTCCTTTCTACCAAAAGCATCAACATCGTTCATGCTAATCAATAGAAATGAGGTACAATCGAATCTATGATTAAATCGATGAATTCTTTTGATATCACAAAT
>JAQBSW010004050.1:0-74033 GCA_029291075.1 Eudiplozoon nipponicum
ATATACGTTATTGAAACAACAAATCGTGAGGCAAGTGTCAAATATTTCCTTTTTATGTATTTGTTTAAAACATGATGTTATTCCTAGATGTTTTAGATTTAAATTAAATTTTAAGTTAAATGATTATGGCATGTCTCTTAAGCATGACCTTTGTATAAATATTATAAAAACTTTGATTCGTGATTTAGTTAAACGCAAGATTATACTTATTAAGAATAAAACTAAACTAAGATCGATGTTAACTTCTCTTTTGCACGCAGATGATTTTAAATGCATTGAGGATTTCAGTGATAAAGCCCGTAATAGAGAAATAAAAAAAGTAAGAATTAGACATGATAAAAAATTAGCTGACTTGGGAATTTATAGACCTCAAGAAAGTGATAATTTAATCGGGACTAATAGAATAGTAAATCTATCAACATTAAGTCTTAAGAAGGATCAAGTTGAACTACTTAACCGTGGTTTAAACATGGCTATTCCTAATGAAAGATCGGTTAGAAACGAATTAATTACTGAGGCTGTCAAAACGGCAAAGCTTCTTTCGGATAATGATAGGGTGAAATTTGAATTAGACGTTGCCTCATTGGTTTTAACACACAAAGAGGATAAGGTTAAGCCTAATTATGAAATTAAACGTCTCAGAAAGGATTTAGTATCAAATAATGTTATATGTCTTAAGGCGGATAAAGGAGGAGCTACAGTTCTGATGAATCAATCTGATTATAACAATAAAATGATAGAACAGTTAAGTAATGCTGAAGTATACACTAAAATAACAAAAGACCCTACTGATAAGTTACAAGGGCAAGTAAAATTATTAATCAATAATATGATTGCTAATGAAGAATTGGATTCGACGCATGGTAACACTCTCATTCAAAGAGATACGGTTGCACCCAGAGTTTATGGATTAGTTAAAGTACATAAGCCGGGTAATCCTTCAAGAATTATAGTGAATGTACAACCCACCCCAACATATAACATTTCAAAGTTTTTGTGCCATAGAATAAGAAAATATTCCTATTCCTTAGAACATACCTTGCTTAACTCATATCATTTATTTGAAATTGTTGATAATTGTGTACTAGATGAAAAGGATAGATTAGTAAGCTTAGATGTAGTGTCTACGTACACAAATATACCGGTACCTGAGGCTCTGGATTGTTTTAGACGTTTCCTAGTTGATCCCCCATTAATATTAGAAGGAAGCAAAATGACGTTAGGACACGTCATGGAGATGATGTGTATTTGTATGTCCTCCACTTATTTTAAATTTCGTAAGGAATTTTATAAACAAATTAGAGGCGTTCCAATGGAACAACCTTTATCGGTCCCAATAGCCAATATCTTTATGCATTATTTGGAAAATAATCTGTTGGATAAAACTCCATTAAAATCAAAATTGTACCTACGTTTCTTGGATGATATATTACTCATATGGAACCATGGTGAAAATGAATTGGTAAATTTCTTAAATTTAGCTAATCAAATGAGCGAACTACAATTTACCTTAGAAAGGGAATCGTCAGGTGAATTACCATTTTTAGATGTCAAATTAATTAGAAATGGTCTGAAATTGGGAAGAGATATTTATAGGAAGGATACTTATTCAGGAATCCTTCTTAATTTCAAGTCCAATCACCCGTTTCGTATGAAAGTCGGGATCTTAAAGTCATTAAAATTAAGAAGTCTCAAGTTAACAGATATAAAGCAAAGGAAGTTAGAATAAGACAGACTACGTGATATATTCAAGACTAATGGATACCCGCCTCATTTAATAGATACAACAATGAGGGACATGGTGAAGAAATTTAATCCTAGTTTGAGATACATAAAAGCTGTTAAGGAGAAGGAAGAGCGGAAGATCATGGTATTACCGGACTCTATATTAAGAAGGAAAGTGAAATCAATAGCTTTAAAATACAGTATAAGGACCGTTTTAAAACAGCCCCTTACAATAGGCACTATACTCCCTAACCAAAAAGAAAAGATTGAACCCTTAGACACTTAAAGAGTGTATGAGATCCCGTGCAATGATTGTAGTCTCAAGCATGTTGGTGAGACCATGCATCCAATCAAAGTAAGTTGAGGTGAACATAAAACTGCGTGTAAGTATGGACATATTGCTAAATCAGATCTTGCTTGTCATGTAGTGGAGACTGGGCATACTATCGACTGGGAGGAATGCAAACGCATAGCAATATGTAGTCGTTATAGGGTGACGAGATTGATTAGGGAATCAATAGAAATTAAATCTAGAGATGATATTATGAATGAAACAGCTGTTGAAAAATCTTTAGGTCCGATTTGGAATACTGCACTAGCTAATGGAAGGAAAAGGCAATTGCATGAATTGGTAACTGAAGCTAGCTCCAGTAAAAGATTAAGAACATCAGATTAAGATTGACTAATTAGTGGGCTTTTATTCAAGAAATGAATAAACAATTATGAATATAGCCTTCAAATTTCATCTCTAACTATTCATTTGATTTTAAAACAAATAGTGATTTCAACCTTAATTTTCTGTTTTACACCCCCACCCTACCCATTGGAAATATTCTAATAATACAATATTTATAAGTAATAATTTGTCTGACGCGTGCAAAGGGTAAATTAATGTCTATTGACTGCAGTTTCATTTAGATGTACGTACATGTGTATCAAAATAATTTAACCAAGTTTTTTATAGTTAGTCATACACATGCACATGCGTGGCGTGCGCCAATAACTGTTATTAACTTATCTATCTTGAATATAACTTAGTGTTTTTAATTGTAAATTAACATGTGCATTAGTCGTTCGGACTTCTGGTCTTATCACTCATGGCATGTTTTTATGACGAGTGTTTCTGAATTATGGGTCTCCCCATCTCAGTTACGTCATTTACATTGAGTGTGAAAAAAACGAATAGTTATTGCATGCAATTGATAAATTATTATTCAGCCACTCTGGTCGAAATTAGTTAGATGAAAACAACGGTTATAAAAATGCACACACACACATGTGACACGCGAATATCTAATGAAAGGTCAGTCTGTGGTATATAAATATTATGACTAGAGGAAATAACACATTTGCTTCATTTGTTTCGTGAAATGCATCTGATGAAGATCTACGGTAATGTAGATCGAAATATTATGAAAAAAGAAATTTACTGGAACAATGAAAGCTGCGTTAGTCAAAACGCAGATCAGGTAATTTCAATTAATCCAGGTGCGAAACACGGAAACTCCTTCAAGAAACATTTAACATGGAATTATAGCAGCAATGCCGTTAAATGGTATAATAAATATACGTTATTGAAACAACAAATCGTGAGGCAAGTGTCAAATATTTCCTTTTTAAGTATTTGTTTAAAACATGATGTTATTCCTAAATGTTTTCGTTTTAAATTAAATTTTAAGTTAAATGCTTATGGCATGTCTCTTAAGCATGACCTTTGTATAAATATTATAAAAACTTTGATTCGTGATTTAGTTAAACGCAAGATTATGCTTATTAAAAATAAAACTAAACTAAGATCGATGTTAACTTCTCTTTTGCGCGCAGATGATTTTAAATGCATTGAGGATTTCAGTGATAAAGCCCGTAATAGAGAAATAAAAAAAGTAAGAATTAGACATGATAAAAAATTATCTGACTTGGGAATTTATAGACCTCAAGAAAGTGATAATTTAATCGGGACTAATAGAATAGTAAATCTATCAACATTAAGTCTTAAGAAGGATCAAGTTGAACTACTTAACCGTGGTTTGAACATGGCTATTCTTAATGAAAGATCGATAAGAAACGAATTAATTACTGAGGCTGTCAAAACGGCAAAGCTTCTATCGGATAATGATAGGGTGAAATTTGAATTAGACGTTGCCTCAATGGTTTTAACACACAAAGAGGATAAGGTTAAGCCTAATTATGAAATTAAACGTCTCAGAAAGGATTTAGTATCAAATAATGTTATATGTCTTAAGGCGGATAAAGGAGGAGCTACAGTTCTGATGAATCAATCTGATTATGACAATAAAATGATAGAACAGTTTAGTAATGCTGAAGTATACACAAAATAACAAAAGAACCTACTGATATGTTACAAGGGCAAGTAAAATTATTAATCAATAATATGATTGCTAATGAAGAATTGGATTCGACGCATGGTAACACTCTCATTCAAAGAGATACGGTTGCACCCAGAGTTTATGGTTTAGTTAAAGTGCATAAGCCAAGTAATCCTTTAAGAATTATAGTGAATGTACAACACTCCCCAAACATATAAAATTTCAAAGATTTTGTGCCATAGAATAAGAAAATATTCCTATTTCTTAGAACTTTCCTTGCTTAACTCATATCATTTAGTTGAAATTGTTGATAAATGTGTACTGGATGAAAAGGATAGATTAGTAAGCTTAGATGTAGTATCTATGTACACAAATAAACCGGTACCTGAGGCTTTTTTTTGTTTCGACGTTTCCTAGTTGATCACCCATTAATATAAGAAGGAAGCAAAATGACGTTAGGACACGTCATGGAGATGATGTGTATTTGTATGTCCTCCACTTATTTTAAATTTCGTAAGGAATTTTATAAACAAATTAGGGGCGTTCCAATGGGACAACCTTTGTCGGTCCCAATAGCCAATATCTTTATGCATTATTTGGAGAATAATCTGTTGGATAAAACTCCATTAAAACCAAAATTGTACGTACGTTTCTTGGATGATATATTACTAATCTGGAACCATGGTGACAATGAATTGGTAAATTTCTTAAATTTAGCTAATCGAATGAGCGAACTACAATTTACCTTAGAAAGGGAATCGTCAGGTGAATTACCATTTTTAGATGTCAAATTAATTAGAAATGGTCTGAAATTGGGAAGAGATATTTATAGGAAGGATACTTATTCAGGAATCCTTCTTAATTTCAAGTCCAATCACCCGTTTCGTATGAAAGTCGGGATCTTAAAGTCATTAACATTAAGAAGTCTCAAGTTAACAGATATAAAGCATAGGAAGTTAGAATTAGACAGACTACGCGATATATTCAAGACTAATGGTTACCCTCCTCATTTAATAGATACAACAATGAGGGACATGGTGAAGAAATTTAATCCTAGTTTGAGATACATAAAAGCAGATAAGGAGAAGGAAGAGCGGAAGATCATGGTATTACCGGACTCTATATTAAGTAGGAAAGTGAAATCAATAGCTTTAAAATACAATATAAGGACCGTTTTAAAACAGCCCCTTACACTAGGCACTATACTCCCTAACCAAAAAGAAAAGATTGAACCCTTAGACACTTCAGGAGTGTATGAGATCCCATGCAATGATTGCAGTCTCAAGTATGTTGGTGAAACCATGCGTCCAATCAAAGTAAGAAGAGGTGAACATAAAACTGCGTGTAAATATGGACATATTGCTAAATCTGATCTTGCTCGTCATGTAGTGGAGACTGAGCATACTATCGACTGGGAGGAATGCAAACGCATAGCAATATGTAGTCGTAATAGGATGACGAGATTGATTAGGGAATCTATAGAAATTAAATCTAGAGATAATATTATGAATGAAACAGCTGTTGAAAAATCTTTAGGTCCGATTTGGAATACTACACTAGCTAGTGGAAGAAAAAGGCGATTGCATGAATTGGTAACTGAAGCTAGCTCTAGTAAAAGATTAAGAACATCAGATTAAGATTGACTAATTAGTGGGCTTTTATTCAACAAATGAATAAACAATTATTATGAATATAGTCTTGAAAATTTCATCTCTAACTGTTCATTTGATTTTAAAACAAATAGTGATTTCAACCTTAATTTTCTGTTTTACACCCCCCACCCTACCCATTGGAAATATTCTAATAATACAATATTTATAAGTAATAATTTGTCTGACGCGTGCAAATGGTAAATTAATGTCTATTGACAGCAGTTTCATTTAGATGTACGTACATGTGTATCAAAATAATTTAACCAAGTTTTTTAGTTATGCATACACATACACATGCACATGCGTGGCGTGCGCCAATAACTGTTATTAACTTATCTATCTTGAGTATAACTTAGTGGTTTGAATTGTAAATTAACATGTGCATTAGTCGTTCGGACTTCTGGTCTTATCACTCATGGCAATTTTTTTATGACGAGTGTTTCTGAATTATGGGTCTCCCCATCTCAGTTACGTCATTTACATTGAGTGAAAAAAAACGAATAGTTATTTCATGCAATTGATAAATTATTATTCAGCCACTCTGGTCTAAATTAGTTAGATGAAAACAACGGTTATAAAAATGCACACACACACACACACATGTGACACGCGAATATCTAATGAAAGGTCAGTCTGTGGTATATAAATATTATGACTAGAGGAAATAACACATTTGCTTCATTTGTTTCGTGAAATGCATCTGATGAAGATCTACGGTAAGGTAGATCGAAATATTATGAAAAAGAAATTTACTGGAACAATGAAAGCTGCGTTAGTCAAAACGCAGATCAGGTAATTTCAATTAATCCAGGTGCGAAACACGGAAACTCCTTCAAGAAACATTTAACATGGAATTATAGCAGCAATGCCGTTAAATGGTATAATAAATATACGTTATTGAAACAACAAATCGTGAGGCAAGTGTCAAATATTTCCTTTTTAAGTATTTGTTTAAAACATGATGTTATTCCTAAATGTTTTCGTTTTAAATTAAATTTTAAGTTTAATGATTATGGCATGTCTCTTAAGCATGACATTTGTATAAATATTATAAAAACTTTGATTCGTGATTTAGTTAAACGCAAGATTATACTTATTAAGAATAAAACTAAACTAAGATCGATGTGAACTTCTCTTTTGCACGCAGATGATTTTAAATGCATTGAGGATTTCAGTGATAAAGCCCGTAATAGAGAAATAAAAAAGTAAGAATTAGACACGATAAAAAAATTAGCTGACGGGAATTTATAGACCCCAAGAAAGTGATAATTTAATCGGGACTAATAGAAGTTTAAATCTATCAACATTAAATCTTAAGAAGGATCAAGTTGAACTACTTAACCGTGGTTTAAACATGGCTATTCCTAATGAAAGATCGGTTAGAAACGAATTAATTACTGAGGCTGTCAAAACAGCAAAGCTTCTTTCGGATAATGATAAGGTGAAATTTGAATTAGACGTTGCCTCATTGGTTTTAACACACAAAGAGGATAAAGTTAAGCCTAATTATGAAATTAAACGTCTCAGAAAAGATTTAGTATCAAATAATGTTATATGTCTTAAGGCGGATAAAGGAGGAGCTACAGTTCTGATGAATCAATCTGATTATGACAATAAAATGATAGAACAGTTAAGTAATGCTGAAGTATACACTAAAATAACAAAAGACCCTACTGATATGTTACAAGGGCAAGTAAAATTATTAATCAATAATATGATTGCTAATGAAGAATTGGATTCGACGCATGGTAACACTCTCATTCAAAGAGATACGGTTGCACCCAGAGTTTATGGTTTAGTTAAAGTGCATAAGCCGGGTAATCCTTTAAGAATTATAGTGAATGTACAACACTCCCCAACATATAAAATTTCAAAGTTTTTGTGCCATAGAATAAGAAAATATTCCTATTTCTTAGAACATACCTTGCTTAACTCATATCATTTAGTTGAAATTGTTGATAAATGTGTACTAGATGAAAAGGATAGATTAGTAAGCTTAGATGTAGTATCTATGTACACAAATATACCGGTACCTGAGGCTCTGGATTGTTTTAGACGTTTCCTAGTTGATCACCCATTAATATTAGAAGGAAGCAAAATGACGTTAGGACACGTCATGGAGATGATGTGTATTTGTATGTCCTCCACTTATTTTAAATTTCGTAAGGAATTTTATAAACAAATTAGGGGCGTTCCAATGGGACAACCTTTGTCGGTCCCAATAGCCAATATCTTTATGCATTATTTGGAGAATAATCTGTTGGATAAAACTCCATTAAAACCAAAATTGTACGTACGTTTCTTGGATGATATATTACTAATCTGGAACCATGGTGACAATGAATTGGTAAATTTCTTAAATTTAGCTAATCAAATGAGCGAACTACAATTTACCTTAGAAAGGGAATCGTCAGGTGAATTACCATTTTTAGATGTCAGATTAATTAGAAATGGTCTGAAATTGGGAAGAGATATTTATAGGAGGGATACTTATTCAGGAATCCTTCTTAATTTCAAGTACAATCATCCGTTTCGTATGAAAGTCGGGATCTTAAAGTCATTAAAATTAAGAAGTCTCAAGTTAACAGATATAAAGCATAGGAAGTTAGAATTAGACAGACTACGCGATATATTCAAGACTAATGGTTACCCTCCTCATTTAATAGATACAACAATGAGGGACATGGTGAAGAAATTTAATCCTAGTTTGAGATACATAAAAGCTGTTAAGGAGAAGGAAGAGCGGAAGATCATGGTATTACCGGACTCTATATTAAGACGGAAAGTGAAATCATTAGCTTTAAAATACAATTTAAGGACCGTTTTAAAACAGCCCCTTACACTAGGCACTATACTCCCTAACCAAACGGAAAAGATTGAACCCTTAGACACTTCAGGAGTGTATGAGATCCCATGCAATGATTGTAGTCTCAAGTATGTTGGTGAGACCATGCGTCCAATCAAAGTAAGAAGAGGTGAACATAAAACTGCGTGTAAGTATGGACATATTGCTAAATCAGATCTTGCTCGTCATGTTGTGGAGACTGGGCATACTATCGAATGGGAGGAATGCAAAAGCATAGCAATATGTAGTCATCATAGGGTGACGAGATTGATTAGGGAATCTATAGAAATTAAACCTTGAGATGATATTATGAATGAAACAGCTGTTGAAAAATCTTTAGGTCCGATTTGGAATACTACACTAGCTAATGGAAGGAAAAGACAATTGCATGAATTGGTAACTGAAGCTAGCTCTAGTAAAAGATTAATAACATCAGATTAAGATTGACTAATTAGTGGGCTTTTATTCAAGAAATAATTAAACAATTATGAATATAGCCTTCAAATTTCATCTCTAACTATTCATTTGATTTTAAAACAAATAGTGATTTCAACCTTAATTTTCTGTTTTACACCCCCACCCTACCCATTGGAAATATTCTAATAATACAATAGTTATAAGTAATAATTTGTCTGACGCGTGCAAAGGGTAAATTAATGTCTATTGACTGCAGTTTCATTTAGATGTACGTACATGTGTATCAAAATAATTTAACCAAGTTTTTAGTTATGCATACACATACACATGCACATGCGTGGCGTGCGCCAATAACTGTTATTAACTTATCTATCTTGAGTATAACTTAGTGGTTTGAATTGTAAATTAACATGTGCATTAGTCGTTTCGGACTTCTGGTCTTAACACTCATGGCATGTTTTTATGACGAGTGTTTCTGAATTATGGGTCTCCCCATCTCAGTTACGTCATTTACATTGAGTGTGAAAAAAACGAATAGTTATTGCATGCAATTGATAAATTATTATTCAGCCACTCTTGTCTAAATTAGTTAGATGAAAACAACGGTTATAAAAATGCACACACACACACATGTGGTACGCGAATATCTAATGAAAGGTCAGTCTGTGGTATATAAATATTATGACTAGAGGAAATAACACATTTGCTTCATTTGTTTTGTGAAATGCATCTGCTGAATATCTACAGTAAAGTAGATCGAAATATTATGAAAAAAAAGAATTTTACTGGAACAATGAAAGCTGCGTTAGTCAAAACGCAGATCAGAAAATTTCAATTAATCCAGGTGCGCATAAACACAACTCCTTCAAGAAACATTTAACATGGAATTATAGCAGCAATGCCGTTAAATGGTATAACAAATATACGTTATTGAAACAACAAATCGTGAGGCAAGTGTCAAATATTTCCTTTTAAAGTATTTGTTTAAAACATGATGTTATTCCTAGATGTTTTCGTTTTAAATTAAATTTTAAGTTAAATGATTATGGCATGTATCTTAAGCATGACCTTTGTATAAATATTATAAAAACTTTGATTTGTAATTTAGTTAAACGCAAGATTATACTTATTAAGAATAAAACTAAACTAAGATCGATGTTAATTTCTCTTTTGCACGCAGATGATTTTAAATGCATTGAGGATTTCAGTGATAAAGCCCGTAATAGAGAAATAAAAAAGTAAGAATTAGACATGATAAAAAATTAGCTGACTTGGGAATTTATAGACCCCAAGAAAGTGATAATTTAATCGGGACTAATAGAATAGTAAATCTATCAACATTAAATCTTAAGAAGGATCAAGTTGAACTACTTAACCGTGGTTTAAACATGGCTATTCCTAATGAAAGATCGGTTAGAAACGAATTAATTACTGAGGCTGTCAAAACGGCAAAGCTTCTATCGGATAATGATAGGGTGAAATTTGAATTAGACGTTGCCTCAATGGTTTTAACACACAAAGAGGATAAGGTTAAGCCTAATTATGAAATTAAACGTCTCAGAAAGGATTTAGTATCAAATAATGTTATATGTCTTAAGGCGGATAAAGGAGGAGCTACAGTTCTGATGAATCAATCTGATTATGACAATAAAATGATAGAACAGTTAAGTAATGCTGAAGTATACACTAAAATAACAAAAGACCCTACTGATAAGTTACAAGGGCAAGTAAAATTATTAATCAATAATATGATTGCTAATGAAGAATTGGATTCGACGCATGGTAACACTCTCATTCAAAGAGATACGGTTGCACCCAGAGTTTATGGTTTAGTTAAAGTGCATAAGCCGGGTAATCCTTTAAGAATTATAGTGAATGTACAACACTCCCCAACATATAAAATTTCAAAGTTTTTGTGCCATAGAATAAGAAAATATTCCTATTTCTTAGAACATACCTTGCTTAACTCATATCATTTAGTTGAAATTGTTGATAAATGTGTACTAGATGAAAAGGATAGATTAGTAAGCTTAGATGTAGTATCTATGTACACAAATATACCGGTACCTGAGGCTCTGGATTGTTTTAGACGTTTCCTAGTTGATCACCCATTAATATTAGAAGGAAGCAAAATGACGTTAGGACACGTCATGGAGATGATGTGTATTTGTATGTCCTCCACTTATTTTAAATTTCGTAAGGAATTTTATAAACAAATTAGGGGCGTTCCAATGGGACAACCTTTGTCGGTCCCAATAGCCAATATCTTTATGCATTATTTGGAAAATAATCTGTTGGATAAAACTCCATTAAAACCAAAATTGTACCTACGTTTCTTGGATGATATATTACTCATCTGGAACCATGGTGACAATGAATTGGTAAATTTCTTAAATTTAGCTAATCAAATGAGCGAACTACAATTTACCTTAGAAAGGGAATCGTCAGGTGAATTACCATTTTTAGATGTCAGATTAATTAGAAATGGTCTGAAATTGGGAAGAGATATTTATAGGAGGGATACTTATTCAGGAATCCTTCTTAATTTCAAGTCCAATCATCCGTTTCGTATGAAAGTCGGGATCTTAAAGTCATTAAAATTAAGAAGTCTCAAGTTAACAGATATAAAGCATAGGAAGTTAGAATTAGACAGACTACGCGATATATTCAAGACTAATGGTTACCCTCCTCATTTAATAGATACAACAATGAGGGACATGGTGAAGAAATTTAATCCTAGTTTGAGATACATAAAAGCGGATAAGGAGAAGGAAGAGCGGAAGGTCATGGTATTACCGGACTCTATATTAAGTAGGAAAGTGAAATCAATAGCTTTAAAATACAATATAAGGACCGTTTTAAAACAGCCCCTTACACTAGGCACTATACTCCCTAACCAAAAAGAAAAGATTGAACCCTTAGACACTTCAGGAGTGTATGAGATCCCATGCAATGATTGTAGTCTCAAGTATGTTGGTGAGACCATGCGTCCAATCAAAGTAAGAAGAGGTGAACATAAAACTGCGTGTAAGTATGGACATATTGCTAAATCAGATCTTGCTCGTCATGTAGTGGAGACTGGGCATACTATCGACTGGGAGGAATGCAAACGCATAGCAATATGTAGTCGTAATAGGGTGACGAGATTGATTAGGGAATCTATAGAAATTAAATCTAGAGATGATATTATGAATGAAACAGCTGTTGAAAAATCTTTAGGTCCGATTTGGAATACTGCACTAGCTAATGGAAAAGAAAAGGCAATTGCATGAATTGGTAACTGAAGCTAGCTCCAGTAAAAGATTAAGAACATCAGATTAAGATTGACTAATTAGTGGGCTTTTATTCAAGAAATGAATAAACAATTATGAATATAGCCTTCAAATTTCATCTCTAACTATTCATTTGATTTTAAAACAAATAGTGATTTCAACCTTAATTTTCTGTTTACACCCCCACCCTACCCATTGGAAATATTCTAATAATACAATATTTATAAGTAATAATTTGTCTGACGCGTGCAAAGGGTAAATTAATGTCTATTGACTGCAGTTTCATTTAGATGTACGTACATGTGTATCAAAATAATTTAACCAAGTTTTTTATAGTTATGCATACACATACACATGCACATGCGTGGCGTGCGCCAATAACTGTTATTAACTTATCTATCTTGAGTATAACTTAGTGGTTTGAATTGTAAATTAACATGTGCATTAGTCGTTCGGACTTCTGGTCTTATCACTCATGGCATGTTTTTATGACGAGTGTTTCTGAATTATGGGTCTCCCCATCTCAGTTACGTCATTTACATTGAGTGTGAAAAAAACGAATAGTTATTGCATGCAATTGATAAATTGTTATTCAGCCACTCTGGTCGAAATTAGTTAGATGAAAACAACGGTTATGAAAATGTACACACACACACACGTGACACGCGAATATCTAATGAAAGGTCAGTCTGTGGTATATAAATATTATGACTAGAGGAAATAACACATTTGCTTCGTTTGTTTCGTGAAATGCATCTGATGAAGATCTACGGTAATGTAGATCGAAATATTATGAAAAAAGAAATTTACTGGAACAATGAAAGCTGCGTTAGTCAAAACGCAGATCAGGTAATTTCAATTAATCCAGGTGCGCATAAACACAACTCCTTCAAGAAACATTTAACATGGAATTATAGCAGCAATGCCGTTAAATGGTATAATAAATATACGTTATTGAAACAACAAATCGTGAGGCAAGTGTCAAATATTTCCTTTTTAAGTATTTGTTTAAAACATGATGTTATTCCTAAATGTTTTCGTTTTAAATTAAATTTTAAGTTAAATGCTTATGGCATGTCTCTTAAGCATGACCTTTGTATAAATATTATAAAAACTTTGATTCGTGATTTAGTTAAACGCAAGATTATGCTTATTAAAAATAAAACTAAACTAAGATCGATGTTAACTTCTCTTTTGCGCGCAGATGATTTTAAATGCATTGAGGATTTCAGTGATAAAGCCCGTAATAGAGAAATAAAAAAAGTAAGAATTAGACATGATAAAAAATTATCTGACTTGGGAATTTATAGACCTCAAGAAAGTGATAATTTAATCGGGACTAATAGAATAGTAAATCTATCAACATTAAGTCTTAAGAAGGATCAAGTTGAACTACTTAACCGTGGTTTGAACATGGCTATTCTTAATGAAAGATCGATAAGAAACGAATTAATTACTGAGGCTGTCAAAACGGCAAAGCTTCTATCGGATAATGATAGGGTGAAATTTGAATTAGACGTTGCCTCAATGGTTTTAACACACAAAGAGGATAAGGTTAAGCCTAATTATGAAATTAAACGTCTCAGAAAGGATTTAGTATCAAATAATGTTATATGTCTTAAGGCGGATAAAGGAGGAGCTACAGTTCTGATGAATCAATCTGATTATGACAATAAAATGATAGAACAGTTAAGTAATGCTGAAGTATACACTAAAATAACAAAAGACCCTACTGATAAGTTACAAGGGCAAGTAAAATTATTAATCAATAATATGATTGCTAATGAAGAATTGGATTCGACGCATGGTAACACTCTCATTCAAAGAGATACGGTTGCACCCAGAGTTTATGGTTTAGTTAAAGTGCATAAGCCGGGTAATCCTTTAAGAATTATAGTGAATGTACAACACTCCCCAACATATAAAATTTCAAAGATTTTGTGCCATAGAATAAGAAAATATTCCTATTTCTTAGAACATACCTTGCTTAACTCATATCATTTAGTTGAAATTGTTGATAAATGTGTACTAGATGAAAAGGATAGATTAGTAAGCTTAGATGTAGTATCTATGTACACAAATAAACCGGTACCTGAGGCTCTGGATTGTTTTAGACGTTTCCTAGTTGATCACCCATTAATATTAGAAGGAAGCAAAATGACGTTAGGACACGTCATGGAGATGATGTGTATTTGTATGTCCTCCACTTATTTTAAATTTCGTAAGGAATTTTATAAACAAATTAGGGGCGTTCCAATGGGACAACCTTTGTCGGTCCCAATAGCCAATATCTTTATGCATTATTTGGAAAATAATCTGTTGGATAAAACTCCATTAAAACCAAAATTGTACCTACGTTTCTTGGATGATATATTACTAATCTGGAACCATGGTGACAATGAATTGGTAAATTTCTTAAATTTAGCTAATCAAATGAGCGAACTACAATTTACCTTAGAAAGGGAATCGTCAGGTGAATTACCATTTTTAGATGTCAGATTAATTAGAAATGGTCTGAAATTGGGAAGAGATATTTATAGGAAGGATACTTATTCAGGAATCCTTCTTAATTTCAAGTCCAATCACCCGTTTCGTATGAAAGTCGGGATCTTAAAGTCATTAACATTAAGAAGTCTCAAGTTAACAGATATAAAGCATAGGAAGTTAGAATTAGACAGACTACGCGATATATTCAAGACTAATGGTTACCCTCCTCATTTAATAGATACAACAATGAGGGACATGGTGAAGAAATTTAATCCTAGTTTGAGATACATAAAAGCTGATAAGGAGAAGGAAGAGCGGAAGATCATGGTATTACCGGACTCTATATTAAGTAGGAAAGTGAAATCAATAGCTTTAAAATACAATATAAGGACCGTTTTAAAACAGCCCCTTACACTAGGCACTATACTCCCTAACCAAAAGGAAAAGATTGAACCCTTAGACACTTCAGGAGTGTATGAGATCCCATGCAATGATTGTAGTCTCAAGTATGTTGGTGAGACCATGCGTCCAATCAAAGTAAGAAGAGGTGAACATAAAACTGCGTGTAAGTATGGACATATTGCTAAATCAGATCTTGCTCGTCATGTAGTGGAGACTGGGCATACTATCGACTGGGAGGAATGCAAACGCATAGCAATATGTAGTCGTAATAGGGTGACGAGATTGATTAGGGAATCTATAGAAATTAAATCTAGAGATGATATTATGAATGAAACAGCTGTTGAAAAATCTTTAGGTCCGATTTGGAATACTGCACTAGCTAATGGAAGGAAAAGGACAATTGCATGAATTGGTAACTGAAGCTAGCTCCAGTAAAAGATTAAGAACATCAGATTAAGATTGACTAATTAGTGGGCTTTTATTCAAGAAATGAATAAACAATTATGAATATAGCCTTCAAATTTCATCTCTAACTATTCATTTGATTTTAAAACAAATAGTGATTTCAACCTTAACTTTCTGTTTTACACCCCACCCTACCCATTGGAAATATTCTAATAATACAATATTTATAAGTAATAATTTGTCTGACGCGTGCAAAGGGTAAATTAATGTCTATTGACTGCAGTTTCATTTAGATGTACGTACATGTGTATCAAAATAATTTAACCAAGTTTTTTTAGTTATGCATACACATGCACATGCGTGGCGTGCGCCAATAACTGTTATTAACTTATCTATCTTGAGTATAACCTAGTGGTTTGAATTGTAAATTAACATGTGCATTAGTCGTTCGGACTTCTGCTCTTATCACTCATGGCACGTTTTTATGACGAGTGTTTCTGAATTATGGGTCTCCCCATCTCAGTTACGTCATTAACATTGAGTGTGAAAAAAACGAATAGTTATTGCATGCAATTGATAAATTGTTATTCAGCCACTCTGGTCTAAATTAGTTAGATGAAAACAACGGTTATAAAAATGCACACACACACACACATGTGACACGCGAATATCTAATGAAAGGTCAGTCTGTGGTATATAAATATTATGACTAGAGGAAATAACACATTTGCTTCATTTGTTTCGTGAAATGCATCTGATGAAGATCTACAGTCAAGTAGATCGAAATATTATGAAAAAGAAATTTACTGGATTAATGAAAGCTGCGTTAGTCTAAACGCAGATCAGGTAAGTGGTAAATTTAGTTTAAACTTTTTCATTTATACATATTGGTAGATCTATTAAGCATAACCGCTTTTTAACGGGGTAAGCGTGTGTTATATTTTTGTGTGTACACTCATCGAAATAAAATTACGGGGAGTTAATAACACACAATGACGACTCACTAGATAAGCGTAGACCATTCTTGTTTGTGTGTCCTCCATTGTTATAGATTGAGAAATAACAGTTATTGTACGTGTATACTCATCCAAGTGAAATTACAAAGATTTAAAAGCATCTGACGAATCACTAGATAAGTGTACACCACGCCTGTGTGTATGTATATTGGGCGTTTGTTTAATAACGAGAAATAATTCGCCACATGTATCACTCATCCAAGTGAAACGAAAGTGATGAATGCCAATTCGACTTTTCACACGTCAGCCCTAATTGTTACGCTTGCTTAAATGAAGTATTTTTGGATGGCATCTGGGTAAGAAGGAGAAAGATACTGTGAATACGGTAAGCAATTAAGAGTTATTAAACCTAAAATAAAAATAAAGATAAAACGTTTCATTAGGATAGAAGGTTGAAATAAGAAGGGGTCATAATAATTAATTCGAAAATGGGAAACGACTATGATTGTCGTTTCGTAGCTTGGTGGAATATTTAGATCATTCTAATTATCAGTAATCAATAAAACGCGCGTGTAGTCGAGACGATTACGATAGGCAAAAATAACGTCTTGATAAAGGAACACGAAGTTTGATCTTCGCTAGTCAGTTTGCCTTCGTACTCTGATAATGATCATGGGTGGTTGAAACGCGTCAGTGCCTGCGACTGGCGGTAGTTTTGCTGTGTGTTCGACGACTGGTTAAATGCAATAGGATTAGTGTTTACTTGAAGCTCGCAAACTTAATTTAAGGAGTTGTTACCACCACCCGCGCAATCAATTATTGTTTAAATAATACTAAAGACGATTTATTGTAATGTCTAAATATATATATATATATATATGTGTGTGGCGAAAGCTACAAACAGCTAAAGTTTCTGTCTGAATAGAAATTGTACAGCTGACATTTCCAGTCACGGACAATGTATACAGGACTACTAGAGGAGAGAGTCGCCTATCTAATTTTGATTTCTATATATATGCAATGCGATTTGATCCACGCTAGTCAGTTTGCCGTCGTACTCTGATGATGGTCATGGAAGGTCGAAACGCGTCAGTGCGTTGCGACTGACGGTAGATTTGTTGTTTTTCTACGACTGGTTAAATACAATGGGTTTGATGTTTACTTGAACCTCGCATACATGATTTAAAGAAATGTTACCACTACCTGCTCAATCAATTATTATTTAATTGTATTGTCTATATATATATATATATATATATATATATATATATATATATATATATTATATGTGTGTGTGTGTAGCGAACGCTACAAAGAGCTAATGGTCGTGACTGCACAGATATTGTATAGTCGACATTTCCAGTTTCATACAATGTATGCAAGGCTACTAGAGGTGAGAGCCGCATATCTAACTTTGCTTTTAGTATATATGCAATATATATGATGATTATCATGGAAGGTCGAAACGCGTCAGTGCGTGCGATTGGCGATAGTTTTGTTATGTTGCTCGACGACTGATTAAATACAATGGGACTGGTGTTTACTTCCAGCTCGCAAACTTGATTTAAAGAATTTTTGCCACCACACGCGTGATCAATTATTGTTTAAATAATATTAAAGACGATTTAAAAAGTTTGTGTAGAGAATTTTCTTGCAAGAATGGCCTTGTGCTGTAATATTTTTTTCACAAGATTTTAGTCTACTTTCAGCTTATTATTTATGGATACCACGTGATATTTTTCTTTACAAACCTATCCCAAAAAAATTCAATTCAAAATGAAAAAAGAATGATTAAGGATAGTAATATTGTTCACAACCTAAAGGAATATCTTAAACTAAAGGTTGGTTTAGTTTACCTCGCAGAAATTATTAAGGTATGGATAAGAAAGAATTTTTATCAATTTCAGTAAAATATTGATTGCAAACAGGATTATAATACTTGGATAGACAAGAAAATATTTCAAATATAAGAATTAAAATCAAGTCAAAGATTTGATAGTGAAAGAATTTATTAATCAATTAGATTATTACGAAAGAAACTAGCAAAAGTAAAAACATTATGACTCGTATTTTGCATCAAACAGAATTATTATCTATAGCAAAGATCAATATGGTGAATAAAATAGCACAGCCTTCAAAAAGTCATATTTAAACATATACCTGTCATGCAATGCTTTATTCTCTATGAAAATAAAAATTACTAAGATATACGGAAAAAATTAAAAATTATGTACACAGTAATGCACTAGGTAAGCATTCGAATGCTACGCCCATTGAAATATGAAATGAGTATCTTCACTTTTGTCATATATAGTTCAGAAAATACAAGTGAGTTGTGAATATTTTTTCATTGAACCATCGGAATACGTGAACTGCGTAACTATTAAATGACGGATAAATTATCAAATCAACGGAATATATATATATATATATATATATATATATATATGATTATTTGTACCAATTACACTGTCTTAATATAGAATATGAAATATGTATCCATGAATAAGCTTATGCTCAGTTTGAAACAGGTTAGGTACTCAAAACGAGAGTTTTATGTGTGACCAACTGTAGCTTAGCTATGTTGTGCTTTTGATTAAATCTATATTGATTGTGGTTTATCTCAACTGCGCAAACTTGACATAAATTATTGTGACTATTGTTCCTGACCATGGTGATTGTACAAATCGCAAAATAAGCATCATAGTCATGTTTTGCAGTTCACTGAGAGTCCCCGCTTTAGATTTAAAACATTTATTATAGGGTAGATAGCATTTTAAAACAAGTTTATTTCAAGTATTATTCACATACACAACAGCTGTATTAGTTTAATTGACTTCGTTAGAAAACTGCCTAGTACACGGAATGTGTAATGCAACACGCTCGTAGTATATAAGAAAACGAGAAAAATTGTGATTTGAAAGACAGTTTATAGTGTCTATGTTCAAGCTCAAACCGAGAAATATTAAAAACAACAACAGTGGTTATGATTCGTTTGCGCATCGGTAAACAAGTTTGGCTGCCAGCCGATGAGCCACCAGCTAGAACCGTAGTAACTGTCTTGTCTGCCTCTGGGAAGTTGTTCAAGATGGAAGAAGTGATTGTCTAAAAGGTGACTGGCATTTTAAAGTATACCTTCCAGAAGAAATTGCAGTACGAAAGAAATTATTAAATCAGCTTTGCTCATCAGCCAAATATCAGGTAAAATTTATTTACACAGAGAAAGGCATTATTTTTTTTAAACGGGCACTATATGATACACATAGGAAAAAATCCAAAATAGAATAAACGACACTCTGGTTGGCAAGATAATGCGATCACAAAATTAACGAGCAAGTTCGCGATGAAGCCTAAAATTATAAAAGTTGGAAGAGATTATGTCTCGAATAGAAATACTTTACAGTGTGTCATTAGATGGGGCCTTATTGTTAGAGAAGCTAGTACTAATGTTACCTTCAGCAACGACGAGTTCATAGTGAAGCATACGAGTTGTTTTTAAGACAAGCAGAATTTTATTATTTAGCCATGCAAAAAGTAGCTGCAGTGAATTTGTTGGCTTTAATCACAAAGTAATTGAAATTTGCCAATTTAAGGCGCACGATTTACTGCTTTAGGAGGTGATACGATAAGACTGCAAATAATTTTAAGAAAATATTTCTTTTCATACTTCAATTAGCAAATTGTAAATAACAAAAAATA
This sequence comes from Eudiplozoon nipponicum, assembly GCA_029291075.1. Lineage (NCBI taxonomy): Eukaryota > Metazoa > Platyhelminthes > Monogenea > Mazocraeidea > Diplozoidae > Eudiplozoon > Eudiplozoon nipponicum. Next base: position 20,188 of record JAQBSW010004050.1, read on the forward strand.
AAATTGCGCATATAAATGAATAAACAAATTGTCGAAGAAATGCTTAACAGTTAAAATATTGTTCTGTATATTAATAAGATTAGGTGTATCTAACAAAAATAAAATAGTGTATTATATTATTTTTATCATATTAATGCAAAAGCATAATTTGAAGGTAAAATGTTGGAATAATTTGCTTCAAATCATCCCTTACCAGGTACATTTTAAGCATAGAAAAACGGTCATTTAATATATTTTAATACAGATAGCATTAAATGTTTGATAAGTGATATATATATATATATATATATATATATATATATATATATATATATATCATAGCATAAGTATATATTCTTTATGATATCCATGCCGTTTAATTAACACAGTATTTATAATTGAAAATAACATAATAACAAAGTGGATAGGTTTATTTATTTAGTGACTAAACATCTTATATCATATATATTTGTAGTTATTGCATGATATGCTATTGGTAACGAGTCAGATTTGTTACCAATAGCATAATCAATTGAAAACCCAAAATGTACAAATATGTATGATTGTATAAGAGATGTTTAGTATTCACGAAATAAATGGCCTTTATCCACTTTGTTATTTATGTGTTGTTTTCCTAATTATATATATATATATATATATATATATATATATATAAAGCTATGCTGTACCAGCACTGTTTAACGCTTTTAGCATGAAACAAGAGAAAAACGATTGTGTATTACGTTTTTCCTAAACAGTAATATGTTTAACAATAATTGTTTGCGCGGGTGGTGGTAACAATTCTTTAAATCAAGCTCGCAAACTTGATTTAAAGAACAGTAATATGTTGTTCGAGGAATATCATAAAGATATGCCAACTAGCATGAGCAAAATGTATTATCTTATGTATACACGTTTTTCATGCACATGCGATTTTACCTTCTGTTGAGACTTATTTTTGAATATCCTACAGTTACCATTTGGAATGACTAGTTACTAGGTATGAGATAGCTAGTACATAATTCATAAATATCAGACCTCCGCAACCAAAAATATACAACTAATACAGGAATCAGTCAGATAAAATATAAAATATGATAATTCTAATTCGTAATTAAAATTTTTTTCCAGGAAATTTATTGGCCATATCAAAGCGCCTCCTTTAACATTGATAGATATTTTCTGTAAAAACTGACCATCGTGAAGGATTTTATAAAAAACGATAATAACGAAAGCAGGCTAGACAAAATATGGTCTGCGTTTGAGCAAATTGTATAACAGTAGGAAGCGATTCGTCTTAACATGAGTTATTTTGCCTCAACCACACGGACTCATCTGTTTAGTTCTTCTTCTTCGACGCCATAGAATAACTGAACCGGAGATGTCTGCCGATGCAAGGACACTTTCGTCATTTGCAATCGCCACGTCAATTACAGCGGAAGTGTGCCCTTAAACGGATGAAAATAGAAATCCATTTAAAATTATATATATATATATATATATATATATATATATATATATATATATATATACATATATACAATTGCGCTTAATTCATACATTGAATAACGCATAAAATGAAACCAATAGGTTTGAATTTGAGCCATCGTTTAGACTCAGCTTTACAACTTAACAGAAATGAATTTCTAAGTTAAATCAGTGCGAGCAAAATCAATTAAGTAAATGTATCTTATATTACGGAACATAAAAAAATACCGTGATAGATTTGAGAATGAAGAACGGGAATAAATAGGCTTGAATAACTTTGCGTATACTAAATGATGATTAAATTTCTAATTAATTAATTTTGTTAATTAAATTTATGTAACTTTTATTCAAACGAACAAAAAAAGTTTTAAGGATGAAGTCTTCAAAATTCGATTTATAATCCAGTTCACTTTATGTGTGAATTAGACCCCTTCATGGAAAATGCGTCTTATATCCAGGTTCGTATTATAGTTCGGAACATAGGGTATATCATAATTTGTTCATTCAGGCCAGTATGAATTGTTCATTGCAGTCAGTAACAGGTTGACGTGTAGCGTATTCTTACTATTTCAGACTTATAATGAGTTTTCGGCATTCCTTAATCAGGCTACAATGATAGAATGAAAGCATAAAGCATTGTATTTTAAGCAGCTTAGTTGAAGTACAAATAGATGATTGGAGATAAAAACATTAATGACGGACTTTAAAAAAACATGCCAAATTTTTAACAATCACAAAATGAGAAAATTGTTAAGAGCCGTGATAGATTATGAATTCAACAACGACATAAAAGCAATCAAATAGTGAAGCAGCATAAATTGAAAATTACATCAAATCTTAGACGTTACCATAGAAATCGCCTTATTACAAAACATAGTTTTAAGCGGCCCACATTTCGTTACTACTTATCTCGATTAATATATCCGTTAATTTATAAAATAAAACAGGAAATGCCAACTGGTGCGTTGAGCTATCTCATTTGTTTACATTTACAGAAAACAAATAATGCAGACAAAGGCAAACAAAGCTCATTCAGTGTCATAAGCTGAAGCATTTACATACACCTACATATAACACATTAGTGTCGGACTATAGAAATACGAAAGTTAATCAGAATGAACCCTAGTGCATTTATGAGATTGGTTATATTAGCTCGATAATAAAACAATAAAAGCTAAATCGTATAACGTACATAAATATAGAAAATTATGCAAAAACGGTATAATCGATATTCCAGAGAAATTTCACAGTCGGCAGGTTAAACATTTGAGACTGGTGGGCGTGTGAGTCATACCTTAGCTTCTAAAAACGCCTTTCAATAGTTTGAAGTTTTATATTTTTCAGCCGGTTTTCCGACGAGGTATGAAGAGGTATAAGAAAAGCTGAAACACAGCAGTACTATACAGAAACTACTATTTTTTAATTTTGTACAACAATATGGCAAAACAGGATTTGCGGCTTTTTTAAAAATCGGAAAACTTAATTCAGAACATTAAATTATTGCTCGTAATGCGATTCGTATAGGGTCAGGAGTAGACTTGGTAATGCCCAGTCAAAAGGAAAACGAATTTTACACATTTCCATCCGTAAAATAATGTCTCAAAATGATATTAGTTTTCCTGAACAGTATCTCTAGCGAAGTTTATCAATTGCACGATCAATTTCATTGATTAGCTATACAGTGGACCCTATATGTGCATGTTTTAGAATTCACATAAAACAAAAGTTTGTAATTCCTTCAACTGGAAACATCATCAGGGTTCACGATTGCAAAAATAAACATTGAACACGAGTATAAGGCAATTTGAGCATTCTCGTCCAAACTGGTTTATTTAAATTTCTTTAAAGAATTCCTATTCAGATATTCTTTGTTGCGATTATCTTATATATATATATATATATATATATATATATATATATATATATATATATATATATATATATAAATATGCAATTATGTATTTGGTATTACGTACCTAGTTGCATATTATTTCAAATTAGACCAGAAGGATATAACAAAGTCAGCATAAGCGAAGGCATAACTTCATGTAACAGTGCGTTACCTGTGAACTAGCGGCTTATCAGTGGGAGCCGGCCCATCGCCAAAAGCAAACTATAAATTTATTCAAGTAATGTGAGGCAGTTGGAGAGTTGAACAGCCCCACATTTAGTTAAATCAAGGTTACGAGCTTGATATAAACATCAATCCAAATCTAAATATAATTTTTATTATAAAATAAGCATTGCATAATCTGGGAAAGGCTATTCAACCATTAGACCGGTATCGTGCATATTATTTGGTTCAGAGGATATAGTCACGGATGCCAAGGCAGACGTACCTAGGTTCGAGCTCTGTCCATGGCAAAATTCTAGACGGTACTTGAAGAATTCCCTATAAGGACGAAACCGAATTAATTACATTTTCAACGCAATGATATGCCTAGTTTATGTGTATGTAAAAGGATTTGTATTTATAATAAGATTCCGACATCGATGTAAACATTTTTAATCACCGGAACTTGCAACAAATGATTATTGAAATAAATAACGCCTCAAAATTATTGATTAAATCAGATGTTGGTTTTGTTCGTATTGTAGGATACTACTGACAAGTCGTCATGAAACTCAAAAAAACTGTGTTCATGAGAATGTTTTTTTATTCATGGGCACTTTGCTTTATACTTCTAGTCCTACTTTAATTAAAGTACTACTAGGTACGAAATACCTAATAATTAATTCCAACCAAATGTTATTTAACAAATATTCTGGGTTTATACAGGTTTATACAAGCTTTCATGATTATAATCTATGAGAAATTATCCACCAAATACACACTTTAACACACACACACACACACACACACACATATATATATATATATATATATATATATATATATATATATATAAACAGTATAAATGGAACATCACTCAATTAAATAATAGTTCTATATTATTCGTTCTGGATAGCTAATATCTGCAACTGTGCATTAGATAATGCGCATCTAGGTAAAATTGGTTCAATTCAGACCAGATGGACAAAACAGTCAGCATGATAGAAATGTGTAATCTTAGTTATGCATGAATTTGTGCATACTGGCCATTCTTCAGTAGGAATAGCTCTCAGCAACAAACAATATAAATTTATTATACATTGAATTGAAGGATGTCATAGTTATCGCGAAATGGAAAAACAAAAAATTTTGGTTATAGACAGGTGTTCATAATAAGTTGTAGCATTCAATTTTGGACAAAAAATTAGCATATCATGAAATTAGTCGTGTTGGGACCATGTATTGAATCGCCAACCGTAGTGTTGGTACCCGTTACAGGCTCGGTATAGATATTATATATTGTGAGTTGGCTTTGAAGTTGCATTGTCGAAGACTATATATAAAGTAAACGCCATGACAGCTTGACTACACATTCGTATATGAATTTGTGCTATCCAATTATCCCATATTAATAGACTAAATCTATGTTGGATATAAGTCGAAGTAGCGGCCCCTACTGATAAGTTTCCAGTAAGCACGAAACATACGTGCACATAAGATTTTACCTTTCATTCATGCTGACTTTAGTTTATCCGATTAGTCCTATTTATATACATATATATATATAACATTACCAATTTAACCATTTATTAAATAATCTATATTTATACCAGTACCTACAGCCATTTAACTGGATTCTTTAATATTTCATTCATCCAATCAAAACTGTTCATTTCTCGTAACCAATGCCCTCTTATTGTTTCGCACAATTTAGACTACTTCTTTTGCCTAACGTCATGTGGTGTGACATCAATACCATTGTGAATGTGTCAGTAATAGATCGGTTGTCGTATTTTACAGCACATAGGTTATTTTCGAAGGCCTGTTTGTTAGGCTTTTGTTCCAGTCCAATTTGATTTCGTTTTGAAATACTTTCTGCACGTTAAAGCAGGGGTTGAACCTATTATTTGCAATAGCTTCAAAAGCCAGAAGCATTTTACCGTTTTGCTTTGTACAGAACTGAAAAAATGTTACTATCAACAGCATGACCGGTGAGTAGCACGTGTTCACAAATTACTGATTTTTGTAAAGGAGCTGCTGATTTATTCTAGTTTCGAGCCTATTTCTTGATCTGCCGATATACTGAGCGTTGCAGGTACATCTCATGCACAATAATCAACAAATTGCGAACATGTACTACCCACAGGTCATATTGCTAGTAGTAGCAATTTTTCAGTTCTGTAAAAGCAAAATCGAAAAAATACTTCTGACTTTTGAAGCTATTGCAATTAACAGGCTCAACACCTGCTTAAACTTTCAGAAAGTAATTCAAAAAGAAATCAATTTGGATAAGAACAAAAACATAACAAACCAATGTCCGTTTAATAACAAACATGCTTTCAAAATTAACCTATTTCCCAAATAATACGACACACTCATCAATTGCGGACACATTCAAAATGAAAGAGATGACACACCACATGACGTTGCGCAAAAGATGTAATCTAACTTGCGCAAAACAAGGACAGACATAGCTAAAAGGTATTGGCTACGACAAATGTCTAGTTGGAATTTCATGACCAAAAATATTAACGAATTCCGAATAAAGGCTGTAGATACTGGTATAAATAAGAATTATTAATAAATGTTATTCCATGGGTTATAGTTCTTTTCCTATATATATATATATATATATATATATATATATATATATATATATTGATCGTTTCGATTTTCACCATTTTTTTTAAATATAAGAACAAAAAAACGTACTCCATGGAATACCATTTATTAATAAATCTTATTTCTACCAGTATCTACAGCCATTGTTCTGGATTCGTTTGTATATTCGTTCATTCAATCCCACTGTACATTTGTTGTAACCAATCTCCTCTTCGTTATGTTAGCCTTTGTTTTGTGTAATTTAGACCATTACTTTTGCTCAATTAAGACTACACCTTTTGCGCAACGTCATTTGGTGTGTCATCGCTTTCATTGTAATTGTGTCCGTAATTGATGGATGTGTCGTATTTTGTGAAACGTTGGCTATTTTTGAAGGCCTGTCAGTTATGTCCTTGTTCCAAAGACTAACTAAGGCTAACATAACGACGAGGAGATTGGTTACGACAAATGTACAGTGGGATTGGATGAACGAATATACTAACGAATTCAGAACAATGGCTATAGATACTGGTAGAAATAAGATTTATTAATAAATGTTATTCTATGGAGTACGCTGTTTTGTTCTTCTTATATATATATATATATATATATATATATATATATATATATATATATATATATATATATATATATATATATATATATAATTTAGTTATCTAATTCATACTACAAATGCATCAAATTGTTGTACAAACATTTATGCAAATATATTTCTATTACTGATATAAAAAACCATGAAATGAAACTCATGGAATTGATCGGGCTCGGCTTTGTTTTGATTCTCCTTAGTAGTAGCCAGAAAAGCAGCGACTACGATTTGCAACCAGGAGAATTTGATTTACAGTGAAGCAACTTGTGGCCTATATCGTGATATCTGAAACATATATATTATTATATTTTATTTAACTGCCTACTTTATCCAGTGAGTAGCATGATTCAATTAATAAATAAAATTATTTAGTATTGGTAAATTGAATTCAATATTACATATTGTATTGAAGCAAAATTTATTATGAATCAGGCATACACAACACAGTTAAAACAGGCAATTTCATGTTCGCCAGAATTCAACAGGACTGTTATATCTGGTACTTAATGTGCTAACTTTAAAATAGTGTCATTTGAGTTTCCAGCGTCCAGTTTTTCTTGAAATACAACGCATTTGTTTAATCGAACTCAATCCCCCATGATTTTCGAAATTGAGTATAAAAAGTACTAGATATTATAGTCGAGTTGAGTGCTGGCGAAAGGAAAATGGCGTTTTTCATTGTGTTGGCTTTACTTACTTTATTTCATTGTTGCTCATAGTCACTTTATCTACTGAATAGTGCAGTGTGCTTAGGCGAAATAAGGTTAATACAGACACCCGGATTTTCGATTAATCATCTTTCTTTTTAATAACTCTTCTGAATCTAACAATAACGCTCTTAAGGATGATATAGATATGGTTGATGTTGATGCAACAATGTGGACCAAAGACGGGATATCAAACATCAAAATTAATTAAAGAAAACTACTATTTATTAAACCTAAGTTTCACTTTCTTTCAGGTGCATTTAATGTGCGTACATTAAATCAAATTGGGAAACAAATAGCTTTCGCACGTATATTGGATAAATTCTAAATTTATTTATGTAGCGTATCTAAAATTAGAATGCTGGACCCTACCTGAATCGCAGAACTGAGTAAACCTTCCTTTTATACGTGTTATCAGCTTCGAAATTATGTGCCGCAAAATTTTGCGAATGCGGATAATTTGGAAACGGCGTTGTCTTTGGCTCACGTTCTGAAGCTTATTTAACTGAATAGATACTTGTAACCAGGTGATTATATGCTGCACAGTTAATTACACCTATTAAACTAAATGCCAGATACCTTAAAATAGCAATCTCACGTCATTATGTCCGCATATGCTCACAACGACTGTAGAAAAGACGATAGAAAGAACGCATTTTACTCCGACCTAAGTACTTTATTAAGTAGAGCAAGACGTGCACATACAGCTTCCGTTATTTGCGACATAAATTTTCAATTTGTGCACATAAAAGACATAATTTTATTTAGATGGCAGATACACTTTAAGCTCAATACGCGATGATAATAGTGAACGATTGTTGAGTATCTGCACAGGGCATATATTAGAATTGGTTGCCACAAACATTAGACATAGTGCCACAAACTGTCCTCGAGCCCTCATCCACTGTGAACTCACACAGTACATGTAGCAATTAGTTATAAATAGCGTGGTTGCATTCAGGACTGTTGCTCGTTTTGGAACACATATGCCACCACTGGCCAGGCGTTTAAGAGTTTTACATAAGACAACATTTTCTGGAGGGCTAAACAAGAATAAACCACATTGGGATGTACGGAAATCTGATCAGGCGGCTGGCGGTAGTTTTTTTATGTTGTTCGACGACTGGTTAAATACAATGGGATTGGTGTTTACTTCAAGCTCGCAAACTTGATTTAAAGAATCTGATCAGCTGTCTTTCCGACAAAAATTTGAAGAATCTTTTAGAATGCAAACTTGAACAAAATTAATAGTATTCTTTCATGTGCAAAGATAAAGTAGTTTCATCAGATACAAGAACCGTGCCTTCCTTATCTTTTCCTTAATATTCTAACCGTCTGTTCCATCGGCCTGCGATACTTGATCGACAACTTGCGCATGTATATAGGTAAATAATATTTCAGGTCGACATGAACTTTTATTTTTCTACAATATCTTGTAAAAGAAAATATGTTAAATTAAACAAAACTAGTAATTTAACTCCATCAAATGTGCGTATCAACGCCGCTTCAACTTTTTTCTGTGTTGGAGTAAAACAGCATCCCCCTTAAATGAGATTTTCATGTAAATTGCTTTCTTTTCTGGTCCTATTATATCTAGTTATTTTGATTTCCCCTTCTAAAAATTAAATCAATCAATTGTCTAGGATAACCATTAGTACGTTCATTACCTATTGCATCTGGACTAGCCAATCCGTCAATTATTGAAAAAGAGCTGCGAACTGGTAATAATTTGTATTGAAAAAACGCGAAACTGTTATAATGTAAATACTGTGCAGACCAGGTTGGTTTATGACACATTGATCTACATAATTTACCATTAGTATCTTCCTTTAGTGGTACATCTAATAAAGACAGACAATCATCTTTCTCATGCTCTGAGGTGAAATCGATATTCTTATGCGCTTTATTGAAACTTTCAAGCAATATTCGTGATTGCGACCTATTTTAAACACAAGAAAAATATCATCTACGTATCGTATGTATTGAGAAAATATATTTTTGACACACTTTAATGATGTGTCCTTAAGATAGCATGGGAAAATGTCAGCTAAGATTCGAGATAGGGACTCCGAAACGAAATTGTACATCTTTCGTTCATCAAACCGAGCTCAGCGACGATCTTGTTACATATTTCTCGAATTATCATCCAAGTAAGGCAGCGATAATTTCGAGGTACTGTCGCTTTTTTAAAGTGGTAAAGTTAAAATCGAAAGGAAGCTGATTTGTCGATTGAGTCTTGCTTTAATACGGGATACGCCACAATGGTGAGTGGAGACGTCTAGGATGTGTCATTTCTGTATGTTATCTGGGTAAGTATCTCCATCACAACTATATTTTTCTCTTTTATTTATTTCGTTTTCAATTTAATTTGCTCACTATATCAATTATTGAAGGATACTCTAATGCTGTATATGATGACAATGCATCCTGCTGCCTAATAAATTTATGCTTTAAAAAAGATTTATTTCTGTGTTACTTTTACATACGTGTTTCTATCACCCTTTATTAACATTTATATTAATGACGAATGTAGCAATAATCTAAATTTCATCAAAAATTGTAATCTTCTGGAAACAGTCGTGTGAGACCTGATTGAATTCAAATTGGTTTCAGAACAGCATTCGTCTACGAACTATAATTTACCAGGCAACTTCACCTGAGATAGTTGGTTGCTAATTTACAATCATTCCAGTAATTATTTATTAGGTGTTGCACACCTAGTGACAAATTATTTCAATTATGACCAGAATGGTAAAGCAAAGACAGCAAGAACGGAAAGTATAATCTGGTACAAATTCGTTTTGTTTTACTGGCGACTCATCAGTAGGAGCCGGTATTGCGCCCTTTAATCACTATATACTTGGATGAGGAATGTGTGAACATAGGACGGTACACATTCCTCACCCAAATATATAGTGGTTAAAGGCCGTATTACCAGCTCTTACTGATAGGTCGTCACTAAGTACAGAATGAATGTGCACAAGATTCTACTTTTCGATCATGCTGTCTTTGGTTTATACTTCGGGTCATAATTGAGCTAATTTGTTACTAGGTGCACAACACCTAATACAGCATATACATTAGTTCTCCTCCAAAAACACGATCTAACTGTTATATATTTAATTGAAATGTGATACAGATATCGATTAAGACAATATTTTATGGCATTGTCATGTACCTTTTCGGTACTATAATGTTGGTATCGGGTACTGACACAATAACCATAGTGTTGATATACTTTACAGACTCGGTATATATATATTAAATAGAGTGAGTTAGTGTGGAAGTCGCAATGTCGAAGACTATATAATTTTAGCTTAACTATTGCAGGTTTATACGTTCGTATATAAGATTGAGTCGTCTTATATATAGTGGTCAAAGATCTAATACCGGCTCCTACTGATTAGTAGCCAGTAAACACGAAACGAATGTGCACGAGATTATATTTTCCGTTCATGCTGTCATTGTTTTTTCCTTCTGGTCATAGTTGAACTAATTTGTTACTAGGTGCGCAACACAATACATAATTGATAAAACAGTATCGTATCATTTAAGTAGTTTTTTATTCTTTCTATTACTCGGATGATAGCTCAGTTAATCTTTCCGGTCCTTGATGTCACGATCGGCGCTCACTGTTTTAACACAAACAGTCACTTATATCTCAAACCGACACAGTGTCGTAGACAGCTGCTGGGTCAGGTTTTCTTATTTGTTGAAACAGCGCTGAATGCTTGTTTTGTAGAGATATTTGTATGAACAAAGCATCACTGTTAAGTATTGCTTTAATCTACGAGCCTGAAGATAGCATTGCTGTCAATCGGAGGCAAATAGATGAAATTTAATTAACATTAATCTAACCAAATTTTGGTTTTGACTGACAACCAAATTTATACCGAAGGATTCACCTGAGCTCGAAGGATCGAACCACGAAAATTATAAATAGAGTTAGATAAAATAATTCAAAAATAAATAATTAGAAAAAAATCTAAAAGCCGCTTGCCTTGTAAGAAGGTTATAAGCCCACAAGCAGATGATGTTGGCTTATTTTCGATCCGTCCAATACTGTAGCATCCGTTTTCATCATTGCCAGAAGGATCATTAGTTTGATTCATTTTAGGTTTTTGCTGTAGTTTCTGCAACAAAACTTTAAATAAATAGACTCTGCCATCCTCACTGGCCGTTACAGCACAAGCACCGCGTCTAAATGAAATCAAGGGTGCAAAGCAAGAATGCAGAAGATGGAGAAGGGGGGATTCATGATCAACTCTCCGGTTCTGCGACAACGTCGAAATAGACTGCGGAGGGTGCCTATGATAGATAGGGAATCGATTAATTATCTCCACCTTACCTGTAGATGAGGTTACTTTAAACAGGAGGAGACCGATTCCGGCCACATTTGCTAAAAGCCCTGGATCTCCAGAGTCCTGACTAAGCCAGGAACATACCGCGAGACTGGTTATACTCGGATGAAAATTGATTGGGTATGTTGACGTTGAAATTGATGCTCGATTTTCATTAATGTTTTTCACGCCATCATTGGCTTTCTTGTCATCAAAGTTAGAAAATACAAGCTCAAGTACCAAATTCTGACGACATTTTATGCCTTTTAACAACATTGCTATAATTTGGTCATTAATTTTCGTATTTTTATTGGCCGAAGTGAAGACATTATTTTTTAATATCTGCAAATGGCGTCGAATACTACTTCTACGTTGATCAGTGTTGCCGGAATTTGAAACAGGTTGGTGGTTGTAACTAAAGGCCATTAACTTTTTGCTTATTTTCGACCGATTTGACGAGAGAGCATCTGTCAGGCCAGCCACCACGTGATTCTGTAATTCATCGTTCTCATCCCTTGATACGAAAATTGTAAATAAACCACGTTTCTAAAGACATAACATATCTTGTGCATAAAACAAAAAAACTATCAACACCAAAATATTAATGAGCAAACTTGTGTTTGGATACGTGTTAATTTGTCTGTAAAGATACGTACTTAAAGAATTAAATTAAAGAACATTTATATGGAAGATTTTTAATATAACAATGGTAAAAGTACCGCTAAATGCGATGGCTAATTCGAATCCCCATAGGAATATTTGACATCAAGTAAATTCGCCGGTGATCTGAATGATATTTTTTTCCTTGTGTTGATATTTTTGGTATTCTTCTCATTGTCTATTGATATCTCCGAATAAATGGATTTGGTACCATTTCAAGCATCCGTAAATAAAACGCTGTGGTTCGATGTTATAGGACAAGCCACACTAATCGCGTAAATAAACAATAATTGTTCAATCCTTAGCTTGTTTATACTTGTTATTGGTCGCGATGCAATGGGAAATCGGCTAAGTCAAATGAAATTATTTGTACGTTTCCATTATCATCGTAATAATCTAATTACTGCTATTGTTGACATTCTACATAAAATTTTATAACCTTAAGAACTGCATACATCATAAATAATTATGCTTATAACGCGAAACAGTGAAATCCAGGAGGAAGCTATATTTCCGAACTTACTTTGCCTTAAAGGTGATTTGGCCATAATGGTGTTGTGTAGATGTAAATTTTATCTCACGAATTTGTGTTCTCCAGGTAAAATTAGCCATAGTAACTAGATTCCCCTCATTGTTGCTTTAATTATTATTTTTGTCGCTATTGTTACTTTGTAATTTTTGTTCTTGATTTTTTTGTTGTTATTTTTTCGTATAGTTATATGGCAACGAAACATTAATTAATAATAGCTTTTGAATTTCCATGCATGATAATTATAATGACGATGATGCTGATTAAAAACTAAGATACCCGTTTAATTTGCATTAAGTGAAAGGAATTTTAACCGATTGCTCTACATATCTAGAATAACGACTAGATATTATTTTGACATTTCAATTTAAAAAGTCCGTGTCTCTATTTCTTGAATATCCAATACAACTACATAGTCCAAGTAAACATTAATTGATTGCACGGGTGATGGTAAGAATTATATAAATCATGTTGCGAGCTAAAAGTAAACACTAATTCTTATGTCGTTTGACAACTGATTGAATAAAATGAGATTGGTGTTTACTTCAAGTTTGCAAACTTGATTTAAAGAAAGAGCTACATAATGACATGAAAGACATGGTTTATTTAAAATTAAATAGATTTCTTTAAATCAAGTTTGCCAGCTTAAAGTAAACACCAATCTTATTGTATTTAACCAGTCGTCGAACAACATAACAAAACTACCGCCAGTCACAACATACTGCCGCATTTCGATCTTCCATGATCATCATTAGAGTACGACGGCAAACCGACTAGCAAGGATCAAACCGCATTGTAATTATATATGGAGAGCAAGCTTAGATATGCGGCTCTCACCTCTAGTAGTCTTGCATACATTTTACGTGACTGGAAATGTCGGCTGCACAATTTCTATCCAGTCACGAACATTTGCTGTTTGTAGCTTTCATCATACACAAACGAGTGAAAGGATAGTAGGCAGTGCCAAGAACAGATGGGCACTAATAAATAGAAATATCTTATAGAATGACATAAAATTTAAAATGTTTATAAAATGGATTAGACCGATACTATAATATGCTGCCGCTACTTGGAATCCATTAAAAAAGGGTTTGTCCAATAAGATAGAAGCTGTACAAAGAAAAGTTGTGAAACAAATAAGTTCTATCTCCTGCACTATATACGCCAAAAGATTACAGTTTGTATCACTACAACCTTTATGGTTTCGGAGGATGTGCTATTGCATAAAAGTTTTCCATTTGAACCAGTGGACTGGTGCTTATATGAATCCAATAAGAAAGAGTCATGAAGTTGGAACTAGATCTGGACATTTGGCAATATCTCCTCCTTTGGTGGGGAATGTTGCGAGCAAGTTATTCTCTTTTTCAAAAATTTACAATCAATTGCCAAAGGGGCTTAGAGAAACGCCTCCATCTAAGATGTCTTTTAAATTTTTATCTACTGAACTAGAAAAAGTCTACAATCCTGCTGATATTTTTAATTTTGATTATTATAATACTTTCTCATGGTTGAATAAAAGACAAAGATAATTGTCATCAGCAGCATAACTTATTGAGATTCTATCTCCTAGTTTTGTATTATTAAAATTGAAATGTCATGCATTATATCATCCTTTTAATCAACAATATATACAATCAATTGCTCGTCATGGTTCCCATTTCTTGCATAGTTACACTCGAATTATACCTTAAATTTTCCTATTTTTGATGAAGAATCTATCACACCTTACAGCCGAACTTTCTGACGTTGATATATTGTACAGTACAACTAGAGAGATTTACTTATCTACATTAAACTAATTGCACATATTTATGTGATGTGATATATTTTTATATTGTACATTTTCTAATTGCTTTATTTGATGAAGCATGTGTGGTTTGAATCCGAAAAACGATATTCTATTCTATTCTATAAACACACACAATATATATATATATATATATATATATATATATATATATAGACAATACAATTAAGCAATAATTGATTGTGCAGATGGTGGTAACAATTGTTTAAATCAAGTTTGCGAGCTGGAAGTAAACACGAATCCCATTGTATTTAGCCAGTCGACGAACAACATAACAAAACTACCGCTAGCCGCAACGCACTGACGCGTTTCGATGTTCCATGAATTTCATTAGAGTACGATGTAAAACTGACTAGCAAGGATAAAACCGCATCGAATATATATGGAAAGCAAGCTTAGGTATGCAGCTCTCACCTCTAGTAGTCTTCAATACATTATACGTGACTGGAAGTAGCTTTCTCCAATATAATAATATATATATATATATATATATATATATATATATATATATATATATATATATATATACATATAGACAATACAATTAAACAATGATTGCGTAGTAATTTCGGTGTTTTGATGATTTCCAGTCACGTACAATGAATGCAAGACTACTAGAGGTGAGAGCCGTATATCTAATTATGATTTCCATATATATTCAATGCGGTTTGTTTCTCGCTAGTTAGTTTGCAGTCGTACTCTGATGATGATCATGAAAGGTCGAAAAGCGTCAGTGCGTTGCGACTGGCGGTAGTTTTGTTATTTTGTTCGACGACTGGTTAAATACAATGGGATTGATGTTTACTTCAAGCTCGCAAACTTGATTTAAAGAATTATTACCACCACCCGCGCAATCAATTATTGTTTAAAATAGATTTTTCAGTGTAAGGTTTCCTTATTGAAGCAATAACTTGAATATTCGGACAATAAGCAAACGAAATAATAAAACCAAGAACGAGCGAAATGGAGAGTTTAGGAGCGAATGTGTAAGAGAGAGAGAGAGAACGTGAAAGAGGGTGAAAAATTTAGCTCGAGAATGTGCGTCGGTTTATGCTTTGAGTCCATTAAGCTAATTAAAAGCACGTTAGGCCCCGCTAAACTACAACTCGACTTATATCATTAGAGAAACCCACGAAAACATGTTCTTTGAGCATAATTAATGTAACGTAAGTCAACTGATAAGGTCAAGAGCAGAAATAGTTTCGGTGAAAATTTGTTTCCTACTTCAATTATTATGGTCATGGATTGCATTTATTTTCAAAATTTGCCGGCATTATGAATAATCATCCAGATATTATTTAGATAATATCCATAAACTATAATAGTGTTGTAACGAGGAAGCATTCCTCTACATATGCACCACTGAAGAGAAAATGTTAGCCTGAATGGAAACACAGTGTTGTTATTGATCTAACCTTTATTGGAAACAGAAGAGTCCGGAAGTATTATGATGCGATACAGTGAATACCACTACTGAATTTCCGTCAAATTAACTTAGCCTAGTTAAATACTGCTTGTTGCGGAGAGCTAATATATATGCAAGAATGTATAAGGTGATGCGAACCTAGTAACAAATTAGTTCAGTTGTGACCAGAAGGATAAACCAAAGGCAGCATGAACGGAAAGTATCATCTCATTCACATTCGTTTCGTGCTTACTGGCGACTCATCAGTAGGAGCCGGTATTACGCCCTTTAACCACTATATATTTGGTAGAAGAATGTGGAACAATAGGACGGTACAATCTCCTAGACGAATGTGTAAACCTGTAATAGTGAAGCCAACATAATCTGAAGTCAACGACAATACGACTTCAATGCTAACTCACACTATATAATATATATACTGAGTCTGTAAAGGATACTAACACTATGGCCATTGTGTTAGTAACTGATACCTTTTTTGAAATCGATGAGTACCGGATACTAACACTATGGTTTTCGAGTCGGTACATGATACCAACCTGATGGATATAAATTTATGCTAAAGTTCACCCAAATTGAGAATTACAACAATTTCCGAACACCTGTTACTCCAGTTAAACCATACACTCTGGCCTTCACCGACATCAGTTATCAAATTTCGCGGTAAGTATGTCATCATTCAATTCAATATATTACAGTTAAATACTGTTTGTTGCGAAGAACTAATATATATGCAGGTATGTATTAGGTTTTGCGAACCTAGTAACAAATTAGTTCAGTTGTGACCAAAAGGATAAATCAAAGGTAGCATGAACGGAAAGTATAATCTCATGCACATTCGTTTCGTGCTTACTGGCGACTCATGAGTAGGAGCCGGTATTACGCCCTTTAACCACTATATATTTGGTAGAAGAATGTGGAATAATAGGACGGTACAATCTCCTAGACGAATGTGTAAACCTGCAATAGTGAAGCTAACATCGTATAGTCTACGACAATGCGACTTCAACGCTAACTCACACTATATAATATATATACCGAGTCTGTAAAGGATACTAACACTATGGCTATTGTGTTAGTAACCGATACCAACATTATTGTAACGAAAAGGTACATGATACTAACACTACGGTTTCCAAGTCGGTACATGATACCAACCTGATGGATATCAATTTATGCTCTAGTTCACCGAAATTGAGAATTACGACAATTTCTGAACACCAGTTACTCCAGTTAAACCATACACTCTGGCCTTCATCGATATCAGTTATCACATTTCGCGGTAAGCATGACATCATTCAATTCAATATATTACAGTTAAATACTGCTTGTTGCGAAGAACTAATATATATGCAAGTATGTATTAGGTTTTGCGAACCTAGTAACAAATTAGTTCAGTTGTGACCAGAAGGATAAACCAAAGGTAGCATGAACGGAAAGTATAATCTCATGTACCGTCCTATTATTCCACATTCTTCTACCAAATATATAGTGGTTAAAAGGCGTAACACCGGCTCCTACTGATGAGTCGCCAGTAAGCACGAAACGAATGTGCATGAGATTATACTTTCCGTTCATGCTGCCTTTGGTTTATCCTTCTGGTCACAACTGAACTAATTTGTTACTAGGTTCGTAACACCTAATACATACTTGCAACTTAGCCTGGTGTTTGGGTTGAGAGAGTGTCCAGATGGCCACACTCCTGTGGACAGTTTAGGTTGGTTTTTCAAAATTGCATAGGCCTAATTCCACCTAAAATACTGATCCTCTATCGCTAAAAGAAAACTATTTGTATACATGTATTTACAATACCATTCACACGTCATGCTGATTTTATGTTGTTTACAATTACAGGTAGCTTAGAGCAATGCAGCATTCATTTAAAAAACAGTACATTAATAAATAAACTACATTGATGGTCTATTGAATCTCTTTAACGCATAGATGACACATGCAAATAAGTTGCCCGTAATCTGTATCTAATCTGACAGTGAGTTTTACACAATCCAACATATCAGTACTGGATCTTTGTTGAGGTAGTTTGTTTAGTTGTAACTGACATGGTTTAATTCATGTTTGATTGAAGTTTATTTATTCCATTAAATACAGAACAATACGTTGCACACTAAAATGTTTATAACACTAAATTGTAAACAATACTAGACAGAGCTCATCCCACAGAAAGCTATAACCAGATTAAACTGGGATTCTATCAACAAATTAGGAACTTAAGTATGTTTAATGTTTGCTGGACAAGTCTGAATCAAATCACTTAGAAAAGGAAGAAAGCGTATGTCAAATGAACACCAGTGTATCTTTATTAAATCCCATGAGTTTCTTCATCATTCCAGATTCAATTTTTACATAAATGCAGAACTGCTCTCAGATGAAAATGAGGCACGGGTGGATTTTATACTTTGTTGACTCCCCGCAAGTTGCGTTGTCGCGGGTTGTTGTTTTGCACTATCAGTTTTTCAGAGATCCGATTTATCCCCATTTCCAAGTACGCATCGATTTTGTCTTCGGTTTAACTGGGTACAGATTCGTCCCTTCCTTCCGAAGGCTTCAACATCGTTCATACTGACCATTCAAATTGAGGCACGATCTAATCTTCGTTGTCTGGCTAGTCGACATATTGAATGTCAAATTATTTGTGTTCTCTGCTTTCCATTCAAAAAGACTTCCGAACTAGGAAGTCGAAATATCTGGAATAATCAGATGAACACCTTGTGGCGCCCCACAAAGGAAAGGTAATTACTCTATTCCCTGTCGTGCAACGTTTCTTTTATAGTATGAACGATGTTGAAGCCTTCGGATGAAAGGATCGAATCCACATCTAGCCAATAAGAAAAACTCATGTACTTGGAATTGAGGATCAATCGGATCTTTGCGAAAATGATGGTGCAAAGCGACAACCCGGGAACGCAAATCGCGGAGATTCAACATTATGCTTTGGTCAATAATTATTCTAGATGAAGCCTACTTGTATTTATTAGACCTACAGATCTAACTAAATGATACGCCAGTATATGACTGAAAATTGTGTGTACTTTATGACAGAGTGACACTATAGAATGACTGCAAGTGTGTGAATCGAATAAGTCGTGGTTTAAGTCTGGGTTGCGACAAATTCTGGCAAGTATTTGGCAAGCTCTTAATAATTACAAAGGAAGTCTACTTGAGGAATTCCCTTTGCTACATTAATTAATGATTACTTTATACCGCCAATATAAATATCAAAAATTCTGCCATATATATATATATATATATATATATATATATATATATATATATATATATATATATATATATATATATATTGATAGTTTCTAATTTCACCATTTTTTAATGTAAGAAAAAAACGTACTCCATAATAAATGTTATTCCATGGAGTACGTTGTTTTGTTCTTTATATATATATATATATATATATATATATATATATATATATATATATATATATGTTAGATTAGATTAGATCATACCTCATTTGCAGTGGTTAGTATGAACGATGTTGAAGCCTTCGAAAGAAAGGTACAAATCCGCACCCAGCCAAAACGAAGAAAAAATCGATGCGTACTTGGAAATGAGAATCAATCGAATCTTTGCAAAACTGTTAGTGCAAAGCAACAACCCACGAACAAAACTCGTGTAGAGTCAACATATGAAGCTCGCACTGCGCACCAATCATTCAAATAAAACCGGATTTTATACTGCTGCGTTCGGAATTTGACACCGTGTGGGATGGATGCGTGTGCAGTGGAGATCATTGATACATAGGTATGCTGTAGTGACACGTTTCGATTTTTATTGTCATCATCTGGGCACGGCAGCAACATGCTTAATGAAGATTAAACCGTAGTACATATAAAAAAATAGGAAATCAGTGCGACATTTCTAATACTTACAAGTTTCGCACACATTTTATTTAACCAGCATTTTTGTTGCAAAGTAACAAATGTAACCTGATTTAAAAATTTTAAACGCGATATAAATCGCCAGTGAGTGCTTATTTGAATCGCTCATTGAAATGTGGTGCGAGCTGCATGTACGTTACGCTATTGTCTTCATAACGATGTTTTCGATTTTAAAAATAAGATTGGTGTTGATTTCAAGTCGGTAAACTTTATTTAATGAATTGGTATCACCAGCTGTACAATCCATGGTTGCTTACAATGAAGTGCGGCCCCAGATCTTCTTTACGTCAAAGATTCTAAGCTTGAAGTAAACGCAAATCATTTTGAATTAAACTAGTCGTCGTACTTTGATGATGATTCTGGAATGCTGAAACGCGTTAGTAAGTGTGACTGACGGTGGTTTTGCTATTTTGAATGCGAACCTGGATTAATTGAAATTACCTAATCTGCGATTTGACTTACACAGCTTTCATTGCTCCAGTAGGTTTCTTTTTCTTTTTCCGATATAGTTCGACTAAACCTATCGATAGCCTTCATCAGACAGATTTGACCTCATAAGTTAAACAAATGAAACGCTTGCTTCATTAGTTACATTTGTTAAACTTGTGAGGTAAAACCGGACTGATGAAGGCTATCGATAAGTTTAGCCGAAATATATCGGCAAAAGAAAAAGAAAACTACTGGAACAATGGAAGCTGCGTTAGTCAAAACGAAGATCAGGAAAGTTTTCTATTTTGTTCGACGACTGTTGAAATAAAATGCGATTGGTGTTTACTTCAAGCTCGCAAACCTGATTTAAAGAATCGTTTTCGCCACTTGCGCAATCAATGGTTGTTTAATTATATTACCTATGTATATGTGGCGAAAGATGAACAAAGTTAATATTCGTAACCGCATAAAAATGGTGCAGCTGACATTTCCTGTTAACTAAAATGTATGCCAGTCTATTAGATGTGAGAGCCGCATATTGAATTTTGCTTTCCATATATAAGCGTTCTGTTTGATCCTCGTTAGTTGGTTTGCCGTCGTACTCTAGTGATGATCATGAAAGTTCGAAACACGTCAGTACGTGTGTCTGACAGTGAGACGACAATAGTATTGGTGTTCAATTAAAGCTCGTAAAACTTGATTTGAAGAATTGTTGCCACCACCCGCGCAATCAAAGATTGTTTAATTTTATGGCCTCAGATCTTGTGACTTTGCTCGGATTATTCGTGGCTTGATTATAATTTTGGGTGTTTTTATGAATGCAGTCGTTTGATTCCGATGTATTTACTTTTCGTAACGTCTTGAGATTCATAAGCGTACACTAATCAATTAATTGCTCAACTTACTGCTGCTAACAGTTATTCTAGTTATTTAAATCAAGTTTGCGAGCTTGACATAAACACCAATCATGTTGTACCCAATCAGTTGCACATCTTAGCAAATCTACTGGCATTCACGCGTAATGGCGGCAGTTTTGCAAAGCTGTGCGCCTGAACTCGTGAAGCCCAATCTGGTATATATTATCGTTCCAGTGTCTGAGGAGTGATGAAGTTAACTGGTAGCCGTTGTGTCATTAATTTGAGCCTCCCTGCGGAGTCTAACTAATATTTGTGAGGTACTTTAAAGGGCTAAACTACGCAAGAGTAGATGAATTTTCTTTTAAACTGCGATAGGGTTCAATGTGACTCAAATAAGCAGTAGACGTATTCAGTTCTTTGACTTTCTCAGCCAAATTAACTATTTTACAAGCACTTATCTTTTGTGTGATTTAACACAATAATGCATTGACATTTATGAACGGATTTAAAAGATGATGCTTTTTTGAAACATTTTATTGTTCCTGTTTTAGATTTACATTTATGTTTTAAACTAAATGCATATTGCTTGTTTTTTAAACCTAATTTATGTGTAACTATTATGAACACGTTGATTCGTGATATAGATCAGCGAAAATTTCAATTTAAATTTAGTAAGATAATTTAAGATCGATGCTACTTTCACATTTTAAATATACAGAGGAGCTTACTGATAAAGCCTTTAATAGAGAAATTTGAAAATTCTGGATTAGAAATGATACAGAGTTGGCTGACTTGGGAAATTGTCGACCTTTCGAATAAAATATTAGTTCAATCGCAGCTAATGCTATAGTAAATCTATCAACATTCAATATTAGGATGAATCCAGATGAGTAGCTTAACCGCGGTTTTAAAATAGCAATTTCTAATTAACGATAAGTTAGAAATGAGATCATTACAGAGGCTATTAAAACGATGCAAAAGCTTTCGGAGAAGATTAAATTTGAACTATATGTTGAATCAATGGTTTTAACATTTTAGCTAAATTATGAAAATGAACGTCTCAGAAATGCGTTAATATCGAAAAGTGTTCAATGTCTGAAAGCGGATAAAATGGAAGCTGTGGTTCTGGAACGTCAATCTGATTATAACACTAAAATCTTAGAAGAGTTTATTAAAAATGAAGTACGCAAGAAAATATCAAAAGACCAAACTGGTAGATTAAAGTAGCAATTAAAATGAATAATTAATAATATTCATTGTACCCTTCCTGTGTGCAAAAACAGAAAGAAATTTTATAGATATAAGAAACATTTCTTTCGCATTTTCTTTTTAAATATCTAATAATGAACATATCTTTATATATAAATTGGAAAGCAAAACAAGATAGAAATATGTGAACATAGAGAGTGTAAAAAACTGAGGATTTTGGTTTCAGTTTTCCACACTCTCTCTCTATGTTCACATATTTCTATCTTGTTTTGCTTTCCAATTTATAAATAAATATATGTTCATTAATAGATATTTGTGAAGACAATGCGAAGGAAATGTTTCTTATATCTGATAAAATTTCTTTTTGTTTTTGCACACAGGAAGAGTACAATGTATTTTATTAAAGCTCGCATTTCAAAAGAATTAATATGATTTTTCGTGATAAATTGGATTTGGCACATGGTAACACACTCATCCAAAGAGGTACAATTGCAGCCAGCGTGTATGGTTTGATGAAAGTGCATAAAGAATATGTTTTCGAAGTTTAAATTCCCCCAACATATAGAGTATAAAATATTCCCACAAATTAGATAATAAACTGAGGAAATATTATCAGTTTTTTTAAATAGTTGATAAATGATTGCTATATCTGGTTGATAATTTGGAGAGCTTAGATATATTATCAATATGCTCAAATATATCGGTACCAGAAGCCAAGAATAGATTTAGAAATTTCTTTATTGAATATCCGTTAATATTAAAATAAAGTAAAACGAAGTTTTAGCACATTATGGAGATTATGTTTATATTTACTTCTCTACTAATATTACATTTAAGAAACAATTTCAGAAAAAATTAGAGATGCTCCAATAAGAGAACCACTATCAGTTACAATAAAAACATCTTTATGCATTATTTAGAAAATGATCTTTTAGATGAGACACAATTTAAGACTAAATTGTATCTACTGTTCTTGGATGACATGTTAGTGATCTGGAACCATGATGAGAATGAAATGGTAAATTCCATAAATTTAAATTACTTAATAATCAAAATTACATTTACTATTGAAAAGGAGTCAACGGGTGAATTACAAATTTTGAATATCAGGTTAATTAAATATAGTCACATATTAGAAATAGATATTTTCATGAGCGATACTTACGCTGGAATCCTTCTTAATTTGACGTTAAATCATCCGTATCGGATGGAAATCCATACCTGAAATACATTAGCAATAATAAGCCTTAAAGAGTTGGAATTTGGCAAATTGCTTGAAATATTCAGGGCTAATGGTTACTTTCAAAGATTAATAGAATCAATAATGATGGATGTCACAAGAAAATTTAATACTAATTTGAGTTACATTAAATCTGATAGAGCGAGAAGAACGAGTTTAGACAGTCCCTATACCTGGGAACTACTCTCCGTAACCAAACAGAAAAAATGGAATTCTTCGAAACATCAAGTGTACAAATTATTGAAAACATAAGTCCAGCAGAGATAAGAAGAGAAAAAACATAAAGCTGCATGTAAGAATTTACATGTTGCTAGATCTGATCATGCTTTTCATGCAGTGGAGACTGGCATCAAGATTAATTTGAATGGTTGTAGATGCATAGCGGTAAGATGACATTTATTAGTGATTAAATCAAGAGACAATAATATGAATGAAATAGCGGTGGAAAAATCGTAAGGTTCGATTTGGAATACAGCATTATATAACAGTAGAAAAAAGACGATTGCAAGAATCAGAATCAAACGCCCGTTTCAATAAAAGATTAAGAATATTATTTTAAAATATGCTAATTAGTGTGCTTATTCTAATGTTACTAGTTAATCAATTATAAATAGTAAAATCCTTCCAAATTTCCTTTTCTAACCTACTTAATTGTCGTTTAATTTAGTACTCTTAGTGATCTCATCGTTTCTTAAAGGACTTTTATCTTTTTTCCTTAATTTGCTCATAATTTTGTTATTTAATTTTCTTATCTCTCCATCACTCATTTTGAATTAATTTCATAATTTCGCTTATTATTTGGCTAAATTTTGATCATTTGCCCGAATATAATTATTTTGTCTTACTCTAACCCAATCTATTGATGTCACCCTGGCATTACAACATTTCAAATTTTAAATAAAACAATGTGCCTAATGAGTGCGAAAGATAGATTATAATCTATTAGCTCCAGTTTCAATTAGATGGATGCACATGTGAATTAATTGTATTTAACTGAATACTTATGAATTATACATAAAAGCACAAAGTCATAAACGTCACGTTCGCCTATCCAATATCACAAAATCCAGTCCTAAGAATAAATCGAGTGGTTCGAATGCAGTTTCACACGTATAAGGTTCGTTTTTATCACTTACCTTTATGTGAGTTTATTGAAAGTACATTTATTTTATTGGGCTTCCCAGACTGAAGTGGGTAGGAAACCTCAATTAAGTCATTTTATATAATGATTACGATAGAAAATTATAGTAATGTATATAAAGGGCAAGTTAAATTTCAGCCACTCTAGTTTCAATTAGTAGTTCGTACACGGCAGTTATGTACATAAATCTAGTGAAACGTCAGGTAGTTATTTAGGAGATTAATCAGTCGAACATATAAATGGTATTACCAAAAGAAATAACGCACTTGAAATAAAATCAAGGTTGGAAACTTGATATTAACACCTTACCCATTAACTAAATACGATAAACGAAATTTGGTTGCGCGGGTGGTGATAACAATTATTATAATCAAGGCTGCGGTCTTGATATAAACACCTGACCCATTAATTACTTACATATGTCAGTATAAACTAAGAATTGTATAGTTTAGGAAAGGCAATTCAACCAGTAGACCAGTTACGTCCTTGTTGGGAACTCATCATGTACTGGCCAGAATTTGCCGCGGACAGGACTCGAACCTGGGCACGTCTGCTTCGGAATCTGGTGCTCAAACCACTGAGCCATCCTGCCGCACACTACACTGCACACAATTTTCAGTTATATACTAAATAATGTAACTTGGTTAGTCCATTTTTCCTTTCGGTGGAGTTCATATGGCATCCATTTGATGATTGATGATTTACTGCGGCTGACTCCTTTTGGAGGATAAGCCAGCTCCACATTTCATGGAGTTTCTTGGGAATTTGGTACAAGTCGTGTCCCCTCACCACTCGGCTTTTTGATCGAGGACGCACCTCTAGCCTTTGCACATGTGGTATTTTATAGGAGATCCGATTGCCGGTAGGAGATCCACCACGCCCTGGTGACACCACCGCCATAGCCCCGTTAGCCCATGTACGATCGGCCATCGAAACATGGTTGACACCGTCGTACCACCATCCCCAATCTGTCATTACTGAACAGAAACCACACTACATGGGGAAGTGGTATTGAAATGAACATTTATATAATTAAAAGAACATTGGTTGCGCGGGTGGTGATAACAATTTTTATAATCAAGGTTGCGGTCTTGATACAAACACCTGACCCATTAATTACTTATATATGTCAGTATAAACTAAGACCGCAACCTTGATTATAATAATTGTTATCACCACCCGCGCAACCAATGTTCGTTTAATTATATAAATTTCATTTCAATACCACTTCCCCATGTAGTGTGGTGTCTGTTCAGTAATGACAGATTGGGGATGGTTAGTTGGAACTCTGGGTCTAAATGGATGCCATATGAGCTCCACCTAAAGTAAAAATAGACTAACCAAGTTACATTAGTTAGAATATAACTGAAAATTGTGTGCAGTGTAGTGTGCGTCAGGATGCCTCAGTGATATATATATATATATATATATATATATATATATATATATATATATATATATATATATATATATATATATATATATATATATAAATGCAATAACAAAAAGATCTAGTCACATACGAAGACTTATGGATAAACAAATTGCAGCCGGTTTTAGGCGAGCAGAAGAAGCATATTCAGGCATTGAGCTTGAACTGAATGTGACGCACGCAATTAATTTGTTTCCGTTTTTCACACTCTCTATGTTTACATATTTCCATCTTGTTTTGCTTTCCAATTTATATATAAAGATATGTTCATTAGTAGATACTTGAGGAGATAATGAATAAGAAGCGCCACCAAAGTCGCTAGTAACAAGTAAATTTCATTGGCATACAAAATTTATCGTGGACAGCTAGATGTAATTTTACGACGAAAGTGATACCAAATAGGATCCACTTAAAGGAAAGACTGATTAAAATTAGAAGTATATGTACAACTAAAATTTGAACACAATATATGTCTTTGCTGGTGTAGTGGACAAGTTGCAAGACTCTCAAGCAAAATATTCCTGGATCATATATTAAACGCGGTCATTGTGGAAAGAATTCAATTAGGACAAAAACGGTCTACTTGAGGCGTCGTCCTCTATCTAATGTTATTTGATGTTTATACCAACATAATAAATATAATCAAATCTTGCCCATACTATTTGTATATATATATATATATATATATATATATATATATATATATATATATATGTGTGTGTGTGTGTGTGTGTTTATACATAAATATATTTAAATTTAGGCTTGAATCCCGATTGTCTTTTTTCTGCCGTTTCCTGGAAATCACCAAAGGAGATCGAAATCCTTTTGAACGTATAACTTTCAGAGGTCTACCTTTGTCGTATAACCGAAAATCTAATATCACATATGTTTACTTTATGTACGAAATTTGATATAAATATTGATTAACATGCCCGTGTGTTATGTCAACATAGCAAAAATGAAAGAATATCCACGTTGAAGAACTTTGAACAATTAAATTATTTAAGTGTCAATAAGTTTTATGTTAAACTTGCATGTCATTTGGCGTTGGAGGAATGTCTGTTGATGGTGTACTGGTAGTGTCGCGTTCATGTTCGGACATACTGATTGCAGGAGAACAGCCAGAATCAATAGGCGATTCAAGTGAATTGATGGACAGCGTGGACGCTGTTCTGTTTTCCGTCATATTTTCAGCAGACGCAACAAAATTACTGGTTGTATCGCATTTGACAACTCTTTCCACTGCGTGTACCTTAGGAGAATACAAATAAACCGGTTTAAGCCGAAGAGCAGTTGACAAATCGAGCTTGTGTGTTTTCACTAGTTGCCCAGTTGACTGGTTTACTAGGTATGCTTGTATTATACCGCAGTCTGAGCCAACCCACAAACAAGCCCCAACCTCAGTAGATGGGCTGGTAGGGCTTTTGGAAATTGGCACCGCTGTGTCAGAAAAGGCCAATGCTGTAATGCACCATCCTTTGCCAAGAACACTATTGAGTTCAGACAAATTGTGGACATTTTGAGCTCCTGTAAGTACTGTACCTTTTGTGATGCCATCGAGTATTTGATCACGACCGTTTGCAACTCGTCTTCCAGATGACAAGTTCATTACCTTCGCATACACCACACAGAAGTTAAAGCAAATTAGCATCACGATGATACCGAAAATGCATCGATTCATCGAGAACCAATGATGTAAAAAATTCTGTCAACACACCATAGGAAAGAACTTAGTGTTAGTTGTAACATTTATTTTATTACGTCGCAATGTGAGGTACCCGTATAATATATTAGTGGAGGGTCTGATTTTACACTAGAATTTATTTTAGCAAGATTTAACTATGACAAGGATATAACTACGTAGTTCAATCGACACAAGTTATAAACGCATCTTACCTAACTAATAAATACCATAAAAGATGAAAGTTAAGACGTCCTAAATTTGTAAAAAAAAATATGCTAATGCCGAAGAAATACAAAAGTAATAATACTCATTATTGACTGTACATTTTATTATAATTAAGATGGTAAGTAAATCTATAATGATGATAAGAGGTAACCACAGATAAATAAAAAGACGGAAAGAATTATATGAACAGATTTCTCAATTTAGCTTATAACACTAGCACATGATTTAAACAGTAGTACAAAAAAACTAAACTAGCATAAACTCGACGATCTGACGCGTTTTAATCTTTCATGATCGTTAGCTGTGCATTTCGACAAACAGACAATGATGGACCAAATTACTTGTGCTGCGTTTTGGAATACGCATTATTGATTCCAGTTGTTTTCTTTATCAAATATATTTCGGCTGCAGTTATCGGCCGCTTTCTTTAGTTGGTCCATCCTCACCAGTTTTACTAAACAAACAATTAAGCAAGCCTGCTTCTTTGATTATTTAATCAAGGTTGCGATCTTGATATAAACACCTGACCCATCATGTTCATACATAAGCCAGTATAAACTACGCACTGTATAGTATAGAAAAGGCAATTCATTCACTAGACCAGTTTCGATCTTGTTGGGAACTCATAACGGACGAAACTGGTCTACTGGATGAATTTCCTTTTCCACACTATACAATACTAGGTCTATACTGATAAATATATGTACATAATGGGTCAGGTTTTTATATCAAGATCGAAACCTTGATTAAAAAGTAATTGTTATCACTGCCCGCGCAACCAGTGTTCGTTTTATTAAATAAATGCTTCTTTTATTTTCACACGAATTCTGTTTGATAGTAATGTCGAATAGACAATTTCAATGTAGTCATAAAGACCACACCAGTGCAGATTTTTCGACATCTATACATGTCATCCAATTAAAAAAGCAATATTAGCGTGAATGCGGATAAATATTGCTTAAATAAGGATTATATACCTGATAAGATGATAACGGAAATCAGGTTTCCATCAATAAATAAAACAACGACAACTGTCAGTCGAAAGTTCTAATCAACGGCGACTTTTCTGACCACCATTCGATTACGAAAGAACACTGAAAATTCGGTAAAACATGCACTGTATATATAATATTTAAATGTGAAATCTGGCTCTTACTCCAAGTGTTATTATATGCATTGAACTTCATGAGAATGTCATTATATAATATTGGCGTAGTCGCAATGATCATAGTGTGCAGTCTTCGTGACATCTATAAATGTTCTACAATTAAGAAACAAGTAAACGCGCAATTGAAGAGAACTGCTTTTTACATCAAACGAAATTTGGTTGCCCGGCGAGTGATAAGAATCAAATTTTAATCAAGGTTTCGATCTTGATATAAACACCTGACCAATTAAGTACATACATTTACCAGGATAAACTAAGTATTTTATAGTGTGTAAAAGGTAATTCGTCCAGTACACCGGTTTCGTTCTTATTGGGAACCCACCATGTACTGTCCAGAATTTGCCGCGGAAATTTTAAATCAAGTTTGAATGCTGGAGATAAAGATCAAACTCATGTTTCAACCAGCCGTACAACTGCTAAATAACACTGTTTTAACAAATAACGTATGCCAGCCATCAAGATGATTTTTGACAAAAAATTAAATTGAAACTGAGATTAGAAGCATACTGCGTAAAAGGTTTCCAAAATTAATTATTCGTTCAGGTCACCAGCAGTCTCAGGTGCATTACCTACGACTAGCATGTAAATGCACAATTTTAACGAGGTCACGAAAGTCACGTTTTCAGGTTTTGCATAATCTGTATTATTAAATAATCGATGAGTGTTGATGGAAAATATAATTATTCAAATAGGAATTCTGAACTCCGGATTCGTGTCAAATTAATGTTTGCACCCAATTTTTACAACAGAACTACCGTCCATTCAACGTGTTGCCAAGTGACAGCCTTTCTGGTTATAACTACAGCCCGACAAACGAATCGTACACGTTGTTTCCAATTAACCGCTTTTATATTTGGGAATCGTGAAACGCGATTCTCATCTCTAGTGGCTTCACATACAATGCACTTGACCAGAGTGTCGGGTGAAAAATATCTATGCATTCCCTACCATTAAATGTTTGCAGTTGTTACTGCATTTACACGTTTTATCATATTGCAGCTGACGATAACAATTATGTAAATATAGTTTGCGATAAATTTCAATCCGATATTTTTTTGCAAATCGATAAAATTACAAAAAACTACAACCAGTAACACATGTCGACGTAGTTTTGATTAAATACAAAGGAGCCCTATCATGAGCATAACAAACTAATATACAATGCGCTGGGTCAAAACGACGACTAATTGTTTTCCATGAATTATCGAACATCACTTGGTTGGTGTCTCTGCCACTCAAATATGTTTATTCCTACAACACAATAAATGATTGCAAGGGTGATGATGATAATAAATTTTTTTTAAATAAACGATCAGGTCGTCACCTAAAAGTGAAATCGCGATATTAACGCAGGCTAAACAAAACGACTGCGGAGGTTATTAGACTTATACACCTTTGCAAATATTTGTCGGAAAAGAAAACGAACGATTGCAGGATAACGATTGCAGAAAGAGGGTGGATAGTGCAACCTTTTGTTGAAGAATTGTCTTAAATTAGTTTATTTGTTTAGTGTATAACTTGCCCCGATGTGCTTAGCATCCTATCAGTTAAAAACCAAGTGCACGTTTTTTTACCTTACCAATGCATTTTATTGGTGTTTAGTTTGTTTCGGCGTTGCAAAAATGTGCGCAGTTTAAAGCAATAACACGTTCATAATGCTACTTTTAACCAAATTAATTTAAAAGACAGGATGTATGACTTTTAAGCCAAAATACGGATACACACGCACATACAGTTCGGTAAGTCTTTAAATCGTAGGAATAATTTATAATGAAAATATGTAATATTTTTCACAAGAAATACAGTTGTTTGCAAGCTCGTAGTCTTTAGAACACGAAAGTAGGGAAGTAGTTTACACTTTGCAGGAATTTAATTACGCTTTGCGCAATTTTGATGCTATGTGCACAAAAGTTAATGGACTTCGCGCTGAAATAGCACTATTTTTTTCCAATTTTCGTTTTATTCCTTTGATTGATTAATCAATTAATAGTTAATATCTTGAACGATTGCCTACTTGTGCAGATATCTTAATTTTCTATGCATCTAGTCAGGTTAGCTGGGCAACAATGCTAAATACGTTGATTTTTTGGTTGTCTTAAATCACATTTAGCGTCTTATTAATCTTAGAAGAATAGATTTTTTTCAATTTTGGATTCATGTTACTATGAGTGAATAATAATGTATAAAATTTATATGCTTTTTTGAACATCATAGTGATGTTTTGTGCAGTTATTTGCTATAATTTTCTGATTTGGCTAAAATCTTATATATTTCAATTGCCGCCGTTTTATTTTCTGCGTGAAACGAAACAGCATAATTTCGTAAAAACATATGTCTTAATCAGTATTACTGAAACTAGTATAATATGCGAAATAACTGTGCGATAAAATTTGATTACGGCCCAATTTAAGACCAAAATAACTTAGTCTAATAATAAAACAGGACAATACTTCAAAACACATTTTTATATATCCAATTAAAAAAATTATATTTAATTTACAAAAATGACAAAAAATTTATTATATCAGGATAGATGATTAAGCGAGAAAATGGAATATATAATTGCGAGTGGTTTCATGCACAATTAACATGTCGGTGTCTAGCCATTTAATATGTTTAATGTAAAACATTACTTGAACATTTTAAGTTACATAACTTGCAGCAAATAGGTAGTTGTTCATTTAATTCGGCATATATGATATATGTCAGTAGGTGAAATAACTGTGCCATATCATTTGAATACGGCCCAAGTTAAGACCAAAATAATTTAGTCTAATGATGGCGCAGGGCTATCGTTTGGAACACTTTTTATATGTCCAATTAAAAAAAATATTTTATTTTACATCGAATTTACAAAAATGACAATAAAGTTATTACATAAGGATAGATGATCAAGCGATAAAATGGAATATATGAATACGAAAAAGTTTTCACGCACAACTAACATGTCGGTGTCTAGCCATTTAATATATTTAATGTAAATCATTACTTGCACTTTAGAAGTCAAAAAATTTCCACCACATAGTTAGTTGTTTATTTATTTTGGCCGATAAAACAGATGTCAATAGTGACGAAGTGAATTTACAAGATAAAATTATCGACAAAAAATGAATGAAAAACAATTAAATAACGAAAAGGATAAAATCTTCATAAGTAAATTCTACATAAGCATATTAAATAAACTGAATTTTTTATTCTTAATCTTTCTAAGTAGCTGGAAATGACGGGCAGATAAAATATATAAATTTTCGGTAGTGCTGTATAAGCTTAGCGAATAGTATGCGTAGATAAAAATTAATTTTAGAGTCTTGTCTCAAATAAACCTGAAATGTTTGACATTAAATGATATATAGTTTAATTCTTAGTATTTTATGCTTAGTGTTACATTGATTCATTATAAAAAATTATATAATAAAATGAAAATGTTGCTTGGTTCTCCAAACATAAATCAATGAAAGGTAATTGCAGCTAAGAATGTATGAAGATAATGCACTTAATCAAATTCATTCAATTTCACAACGCAAAGTTGATTAAAATAGTCGATCATGGCTAGAGAATCAAACTTTCGCGAAAGGTTAGATACTGCTTGTGGAGGAGAATTAATAGGACGGTACCGTCCTATTTGCCTACATTCCTCATCGAAATATATACTGGCTCCTACTGATGAGTCGCCAGAAAGCACGAAACGAATGTGCATGAGATTATACTTTCCGTTCATGCTGCCTTTGGTTTATCCTTCTGGTCACAACTGAACTAATTTGTTACTAGGTTCGCAAAACCTAATACATACTTGCATATATATTAGATCTTCGCAACAAACAGTATTTAACTGTAATATATTGAATTGAATGATGTCATGCTTACCGCGAAATGTGATAACTGATATCGATGAAGGCCAGAGTGTATGGTTTAACTGGAGTAACAGGTGTTCGGAAATTGTTGTAATTCTCAATTTGGGTGAACTTTAGCATAAATTTATATCCATCAGGTTGGTATCATGTACCGACTCGGAAACTATAGTGTTAGTATCCGGTACTCATCGATTTAAAAAAAGGTATCAGTTACTAACACAATGGCCATAGTGTTAGTATCCTTTACAGACTCGGTATATATATTATATAGTGTGAGTTAGCATTGAAGTCGTATTGTCGTTGACTTCAGATTATGTTAGCTTCACTATTACAGGTTTACACATTCGTCTAGGAGATTGTACCGTCCTATTATTCCACATTCTTCTACCAAATATATAGTGGTTAAAGGGCGTAATACCGGCTCCTACTGATGAGTCGCCAGTAAGCACGAAACGAATGTGCATGAGATTATACTTTCCGTTCATGCTGCCTTTGGTTTATCCTTCTGGTCACAACTGAACTAATTTGTTACTAGGTTCGCAAAACCTAATACATACTTGCATACGTTGTACGTGACTGTAAATGTCGGCTGCAAAATTTTGTATGCAGTCACGAGCATTAACTGTTTGTAGCATTCGCCACATATACATATATAGACAATACCATTAAACAATAATTGATTGCGCGGGTGGTGGTAACAATTCTTTAAATCAAGTTTGTGTGCTTGAAGTAAACATCAATCCCATTGAATTTAACCAGTCGTCGAACAACATAACATAACGCAATCAATTATTGTTAAATTGTATCGCCTATATATGTATATGTGGCGAGAGCTGCAAACAGTTAATGTTCGTGACTGCATAGCAATTGTGCAACCGACATTTCCAGTCACGTTCAATGTATGCGAGACTGCTAGAGGTGAGAGCCGCTTATCTAAATTTGATTTCCATATATATTCAATGCGGTTTGATCCTCGATAGCCAGTTTGCCGTCGTACTCTGATGATGATCGTGGAAGGTCGAAACGCGTCAGTGCGTTGCGGCTGGCGGTAGTTTTGTTATGTTGTTCGACGACTGGTTAAATACAATGGGATTGGTGTTTACTTCAAGCTCGCAAACTTGATTTAATGAATTGTTACCACCACCCGCGCAATCAATTATTGTTAAATAGTATA
Organism: Eudiplozoon nipponicum; assembly: GCA_029291075.1. Classification (NCBI taxonomy): domain Eukaryota; kingdom Metazoa; phylum Platyhelminthes; class Monogenea; order Mazocraeidea; family Diplozoidae; genus Eudiplozoon; species Eudiplozoon nipponicum. Next base: position 54,712 of record JAQBSW010004050.1, read on the forward strand.
TGAAGCTGAATTTTTAGTTTTAAATTTTTCAATGCCACAACAATTGACCTTATGAAAGGATGGTTATTCATGGAAAATGTGTGTTGTTGTTTCTCTGGTAATATTTCCTACGAATTCGCTTGTTTAGAGCAGTATTCGTATCGCTTTATATCTGACACTGCAAGCTTCTGGATCAAAAACAGGCGTTCCTTCTTTAGTTTGCAATTATTGCAGAATGGATCCGTATTCGTTATTACGTTATAATCGTAGCTAGCGAAGACATTTCAAGGTCCAACCATCAGCGAGATAACAAGTGATCCAATAATAATTTTTGCCTAATATGTTTGCTCTAAATTTTATGTTTTCGCTATAAGGAGAATATTTATTTCCATTGCTAATTCGATAATTTATTACTAAGTGCATTATAGTGTCTTTTAAAGGTCAAGCTAAATGGCCATTAATTTTCGATGGCAATTAAGAATATCTAACTGATAAAGAATACACACAAAAATGTCACAGCATTTCATTTGCTTCAAAAGACTGGCGCCGTACGTGCAGTGTTGTTGAAATAAAAAAGTAAATCGATTAAATTCAAGATATTGGTAAGCTCAAGAATTCGTTAAATAGAAACTATATTAGCAAGAGAAACAATCCTATTTGTAATATCATAGTACCCTTTCCATGCGCAAAAAGAAAATGAAATTTTATCAGAAACGTTTCGGTCACATGTTTTTCTCAATTATCCACAAATGGACATCTCTTTATATATATATATATATATATATATATATATATATATATATATATATATATATATATATATATATATATATATAATGTCCATTCCTTTTTAATTTAACACAGTATTCTTATAATTAGGAACATATATATATATATATATATATATATATATATATATATATATATATATGTTCTACCAATGATAATGATGTTGATAAGGAAAGACTACAAATAACGAAATGGATAAAGGCCATTTATTTCGTGAATACTAATCATCTCTTATACAATCATACATATTTATACATTTTGGGTTTTCAATTGATTATGCTAGTGGTAACAAATCTGACTCGTTTTTACTGCTGTTTCTTGTTTTGACTGGTTGGTGAGTGTGTATGCGTTTGTGTTTGTGTGTATGCGTGTTTGCATGTAAAGGTCATTCTCGCAGTATTGCAAAGTGATGTCTGAGATCTGGTCATTATTGTTTTGATAGCTTGAGAATTAACCATTTGTGCGCATTGTTCACTGTTACATATACAAGTGCTATTTTTCCCAGTATAGTTGATCGTTTCACCTCGTTGCGCAAAGTTTTCACGTGGTAACAACGCCAGTGTTAATTGCAATGTTAAACGCTCACATTTTGAAATGTTGTTGCGGTGTGTACCATTGGTTTTCTTCAATGCCGCGTTTTGCGTACGCGGGTAATAGTTGTACACGGGCAGTTACACAAAGATCCGATTCTTCACACTTTCCGATTTTGTTTTGTCTTTGATCGGGTTGAATTCTTCTTTTTTCAACTGAAAATGTGGTTCTATCACATTTTTGCTTTATGTAGAATTGTGAAATTGGTCGAATTGATAGGGTGCCCCGTTGCCAATATATGATCGAAATAGCTGATTTTCCTGACGGTGGCAAGCCTTTGTTAATCAATTTCTGTGGCAAATGTTGCTGGATTCTGCTTATCAATTGCTTCTTCGTACGTCCGATATATGTGCTACCGCACATACATGAGAATTTGTAGACTATGAATGATTTGGAGAGAATTGGCAATTGATCTTTGGCATCCAACCTCATGATTCTCTGTGTACTAAATGTCATATTAACTTTAACACTGGGAAAGTTGTCCTTAGTTATTCTATTCAGCCGCCGTGCAATTATTGAGGCTGGTACGTCGCCTCTAAATGGTAAGTTTAGGAAAACCTGCTTGCCGGTATCCTCTCTAGTACGAATCTGCCGTGGTCTGATGTTGACATCAATGAAACGCTCTGGGTAGTTGTTCATTAGCAAAATTTTCCTGAGGTAGCCCAGTTCTTCCTCAATCTTGTGTTCAGAGCAGATCTTCCTGATTCTGTTTGCTAGGTTGTTTACTAAGTTTCTTTTGTGGGATTTTGGCACACTGCTGTTGTAGTGAATGTATTGTCCGGTGAAAGTGGATTTTCTATGTATGGCCAGTGTCAAATCTCCGTTTGCTTCTCGAGTGAGTGTGGTGTCAAGGAAGGGAAAACTGTCGTCTTTCTCTACCTCGAGAGTGAATTTGATGTCTGGATCGACTCCATTTGCTTGTTTGAGGATTTCGGAATGGTCTGCTGCTTCTGAGATGAACAACAAGATATCATCTACATACCCTTTGTAGAGTGCACACTGGCCAATTATATCTTTTAGGCTCGTTTTTTCCAGGTGATACATGTATACATTTGCTAGGAGGGGTGCGATGCAACTTCCATAGCTACACCATTGATCTGGCGGTAGTATATCCCTTCGAATGTAAATTGCACGTTTTAGTACATGCTAATATGAGGTCTTTGATGTCATTGGTGTCTATAGGGAAGTCAAAAAACTCATTTTTGATGAGGTCACACAAGATCTCCGTTGTCTTATCCAGTGGTATGTTTGCAAATAAGGATGAGACGTCAAGCGAGACCATTTTATTCTGTAGGATGTTCTTCCCCTTCAATTCATTTGCTAGTTCGAAGGAGTCCTTGATAGTGTTAGCGTTTATGATGCTCCGTATTGGTTCAAGTAGTTTGCAGAGAAACTTGGCTGGTTTATGTTGTGGAGCGTTGATCATTGACATAATGGGCCGCATCGAAGGAGCTCCTGAGGCTGTCACGGCTTTATGAGTTTTTGGTTTGCCGTACAATCTTGCGGTGTTTGTTCCGACTGGTTTTGCTTTTTGGATGTCTTCTGTGAGTTTTGATCTAATCTCGGAGTCAGCCATCGATGTTAGAACATGTTTTTCCATCTTTTTCAAAATTGCATTAATTCTTGATTCGATGTTCGTTGAATCATCTTTCTGTTTGATGTCATGCTTAAATTTAGATTGATCATTTATTATATCGTTCATGGCCTTCCTGTAAGCGTCGGCCTCAAGTATAACGATTCCTGATCCTTTGTCGGGTGTGGCAAGTCGTATGGATTTGTCTGATTGGAGTTTTCTGAGTTCGTCTATGTGCTGTATTGTGATGATTTGGCTGCCTTTGAATTCCTTCTTGTATTGTTCTAGTGCGCTTACTATCTCAGCTTTCAGTCCTTGTCCATTGAATGCATGTGGGGCGGTGTCTTTCGTTAAGTCATTGTAGAAATTTTCCGTTCCAGCCTGAATGTCAATAATGTCACGTTCACTTAGGTTTTTCTTGACTACGCAGAATTTTGCTCCTAAGGAGAGTAATTCTTTCTGGTGTTTTGACAAGATCACTTTTGAATAATTGTGAATAAAAGCGTCTGGGTTCGTAGGAAATTTTGATTGCGTAGGAAATTTGTCCAGGTCTCTCGTGAGGTCCTTGGTTTCTTTGTCCGCTGTTATTTTCATCAGTGTTTCTATCTTCTTTGTGAAAGCGGTGTATTCGCCGTCGTTCAGTCTTGCAATTTGACAACCCAGTGATTGAATGATGCTCTCAGCATCTTGCAGTTTTGATTGGTTGTCCTCGATACCATTGAGCAATAAGCGACTTATAAGTTTATTCGTCGGTTTTTGGTTATTTCTTCTGCATTGCTTGAGGAATCGTTTTGGCACAACATCTGATTCTAAACACGATTTGAAGAACTTAATTCTTTCTAGAAGTTTGGCACAAGTACAGTTGGCTGCAATATAAGTGTTTAGTTCCTTACGGGTAAAAGGCTGACCCCGCTCTTTGATAATCTTTATGATGTCCATTCCTTTTTAATTTAACACAGTATTCTTATAATTAGGAAAACACAAATAACGAAGTGAACAATGCGCACAAATGGTTAATTCTCAAGCTATCAAAACAATAATGACAAGATCCCAGACATCACTTCGCAATACTGCGAGAATGACCTTTACATGCAAACACGCATACACACAAACACAAACGCATACACACTCACCAACCAGTCAAAACAAGAAACAGCAGTAAAAACGAGTCAGATTTGTTACCACTAGCATAATCAATTGAAAACCCAAAATGTATAAATATGTATGATTGTATAAGAGATGATTAGTATTCACGAAATAAATGGCCTTTATCCACTTCGTTATTTGTGTTTTCCTAATTATAAGAATACTGTGTTAAATTAAAAAGGAATGGACATTATATATATATATATATATATATATATATATATATATATATATATATATATATATGTATGTATGTATGTATGTATGTATTATGGAAGGCCGAAAAAAATAGTAAAATTATAAACGTGGAGAGTGTGAAAGTACGGGAAAACCAATCAATTGCATGTATAAACCTTAGTTCAAGTGCAATTTAAATTTCTTATATGACATAAACATATATTTTATGACCATACAGCACTATTATTCTAGAATATATCAAAACGTTTACTGTGTATAAAGAGAGGAATCAATAGTGTCTTCCAAAATCGTTACATTTCGCAATAGAAGTTTTATTCCAAACAATGTTTAAAACGATCTAACATAAAGGAACATATATCGTATTTGACATCAGGCAGGCAATCACTGGTTGCATTGAAAACAAAAGCTCGAACCTGGACGTTTGAATGTGATACATCCATCTACCTCATGAAAATCATTCGATTCTGGCGATAACTGCTGTCTTAAGCATATGCTTATGTGCATAAGCATCATAAACAAGGGAAGGCGGCAGAATCAGCAATCACACAGTACAAAAGTTAAATTCTTTTGATCATCTAAAAGTAGTCAGGTGCAAATGATTGTTGTGTTTTTTTCGCATAGTTTCATGCACTCCTAAAGCTTTTTCGCGAAACAACTTGGCTTGAATTATTGTATTTTTGTGCGTGTGTACTGACTACTTAGTGTGGTAAGCCAGAAATCTAAATTACCAGTCCAATCGAGAGAACGCATGCAATTATGCTTGATGAATAAGTTTTAAATTTACATCAGAATTTATCAACTCAGCAACACGATGAATAAAAACCAACAAATTTAGCAATATTTCTTAGGGCCGAAATCCTCAGGCGATTGTGACTTCCAATTAGATTAAGCTCAGAAATGAGTAAACCGTGTCATGGAATGCTTGTCAGTTGATCAATTTTGTATGCATTTGTTATTTGAATTGAGAAATAAATCATATATAACGAAGCGAAAATTTGTTACAAAGAAGATAAATCCAACACGGTTCGAAATGCCATTAGATTTAAGCCGGAACTCACCTCGACTACAACATCTTGTACTTCATATACTCAATTTAATTTAGAAGGCAAGGAGTATAAAGTTGTATTAAACACGCACTTTATACAACCAAAAACAGAAAGTGGGATATTCAAATTCGCAGACACACACAAACGTTCACGCATGCACACACAGGCCCATGCAATTCACTGATATGTTCAAATCATGAACGAACTGCTTTTGTTACTAAACTCAGAGTTAATGATGTTCTATATACAACAGTTTCCGATGTTTTGCTTTGAGAAACTCCTGGACTCCGCATGATTTGGAGGTTCATGTTTACAAACAGTGTGCTTAGAAATTGCTGAAAAGTGTTCTCCAACTCCGGCTTTTTTAAGTCTAAAAAGCTTTTTAAATCACTAGTTTAAATATCGGCTACACGGCCAACATAGTGCACAGACCCGTTGTGGCATTAGTATAAGTAAACAATGTTTGGCTGTTATATTAAAAGCAACTAATTGTTTAACTTTATTTTTAGCAGGTGTTATTTTGCACAAATAAAAATTAGTTCTGTATTAGATATATGGGACTTACCTACTATTTTAATACTTTCAATGTCAAGACAATGTCAATAACCTAAAATGATTTCGTTCGATGTCGAAAACTTATTTAAGATCATCTCAATTGACGAACCCATCAATTTTCTTTGAACGTTCATCGATAGTGACAACCCATCATTGCCTATGCCCAAAATCATCGAAACATTAAACGAACATTGGTTGAGCGGGTGGTGATAACAATTATTATAATCAAGGTTGCGCAACCAATGTTCGTTTAATTATATAAACGTTCATTTCAATACCAATTCCCCATGTAGTGTGGTGTCTGTTCAGAAATGACAGATTGGGGATGGTTAGTTGGAAAATAGACTAACCAAGTTACATTAGTTAGTATATAACTGAAAATTGTGTGCAGTGTAGTGTGCGACAGGATCACTCAGTGGTTAGAGCACCAGATTCCGAAGCAGACGTGTTCAGGGTCGAGTCCTGTCCGCGGCAAATTCTGGCCAGTACATGATGAGTTCCCAATAAGGACGAAACCGGTCTACTGGATGAATTGCCTTTTCTACACTATACAATTCTTAGTTTATACTGACATATGTAAGTAATTAATGGGTCAGGTGTTTATATCAAGACCGCAACCTTGATTATAATAATTGTTATCACCACCCGCGCAACCAATGTTCGTTTAATTATATAAATGTTCATTTCAATACCACTTCCCCATGTGGTGTGGTGTCTGTTCAGTAATGACAGATTGGGGATGGTTAGTTGGAACTTTGGGTCTAAATGGATGCCATATCAGCTCCACCTAAAGGAAAATTAGACTAACCAAGTTACATTAGTTAGCATATAACTGAAAATTGTGTGCAGTTTAGTGTGCGGCAGGATGGCTCAGTGGTTAGAGCACCAGATTCAGAAGCAGACGTGCCCAGGTTCGAGTCCTGTCCGCGGCAAATTCTGGCCAGTACGTGATGAGTTCCCGATAAGGACGAAACCGGTCTACTGGATAAATTGCCTTTTCTACACTATACAATTCTTAGTTTATACTGAAATATGTAATTAATTAATGCATCGGAACATTTTCGACAATAAGTGCACCAAAGCTATTTATTTAAGTTTGATTGGTCAATATTTCACGCAATTCTATGGGATGATGATAAGTTGTCTATTGGGAAGTCTGCTATCTGATGTATTCATGTTTTATTTGAAAACATCAAAGGTATAACAACTTATTAAAATATATTGCTATAAATATCTTGTGTTTGTTAATGACACTTCTATAAGTTGTCCAAACAAGTAGCATGCTTAATGATTATAACGACGTCGACAATCACATTTGGGTTAATTACGAGCACAAAAAACGTTAGTCTAACGCAATTAATTACCTTAATGTCTTTATTTTGAGACAAAAAATATCTCGAAATTTATACTTTTCCTTGAATAACAAAGCATCTTTCGAAACTAGCTTTTTTGGATGTTAAGTTTGCATTTCTTTCAATATTCATGAAGCTTCTTTGCGCTGTTAAGACCTTTCGACTATTCGTTCCCACGGTCATTTTCAGAGCTCGCTCAATTTTCACACAAATGTAACACAGAAAGCACAATAAAACAACACACAAGTAATTATTCGGCGGCATCTCATCCGCTTATACACATTAATTAAACTTTCTACTAGCCAATTATAGTGTTCTATTATTCCACATTCTTCTACCAAATATATAGTGGTTAAAGGGCGTAATACCGGCTCCTACTGATGAGTCGCCAGTAAGCACGAAACGAATGTGCATGAGATTATACTTTCCGTTCATGCTGCCTTTGGTTTATCCTTCTGGTCACAACTGAACTAATTTGTTACTAGGTTCGCAAAACCTAATACATACTTGCATATATATTAGTTCTTCGCAACAAACAGTATTTAACTGTAATATATTGAATTGAATGATGTCATGCTTACCGCGAAATGTGATAACTGATATCGATGAAGGCCAGAGTGTATGGTTTAACTGGAGTAACAGGTGTTCGGAAATTGTTGTAATTCTCAATTTGGGTGAACTTTAGCATAAATTTATATCCATCAGGTTGGTATCATGTACCGACTCGGAAACCATAGTGTTAGTATCCGGTACTCATCGATTTCAAAAAAGGTATCAGTTACTAACACAATAGCCATAGTGTTAGTATCCTTTACAGACTCGGTATATATATTATATAGTGTGAGTTAGCATTGAAGTCGTATTGTCGTTGACTTTAGATTATGTTAGCTTCACTATTACAGGTTTACACATTCGTCTAGGAGATTGTACCGTCCTATTATTCCACATTCTTCTACCAAATATATAGTGGTTAAAGGGCGTAATACCGGCCCCTACTGATGAGTCGCCAGTAAGCACGAAACGAATGTGCATGAGATTATACTTTCCGTTCATGCTGCCTTTGGTTTATCCTTCTGGTCACAACTGAACTAATTTGTTACTAGGTTCGCAAAACCTAATACATACTTGCATATATATTAACTCTTCGCAACAAACAGTATTTAACTGTAATATATTGAATTGAATGATGTCATGCTTACCGCGAAATGTGATAACTGATATCGATGAAGGCCAGAGTGTATGGTTTAACTGGAGTAACAGGTGTTCGGAAATTGTTGTAATTCTCAATTTGGGTGCAACTTTAGCATAAATTTATATCCGCCAGGTTGGTATCATGTACCGACTCGGAAACCATAGTGTTAGTATCCGGTACTCATCGATTTCAAAAAAGGTATCAGTTACTAACACAATAGCCATAGTGTTAGTATCCTTTACAGACTCGGTATATATATTATATAGTGTGAGTTAGCATTGAAGTCATATTGTCGTTGACTTTAGATTATGTTAGCTTCACTATTACAGGTTTACACATTCGTCTAGGAGATTGTACCGTCCTATTATTCCACATTCTTCTACAAAATATATAGTGGTTAAAGGGCGTAATACCGGCCCCTACTGATGAGTCGCCAGTAAGCACGAAACGAATGTGAATGAGATTATACTTTCCGTCAATGCTGCCTTTGGTTTATCCTTCTGGTCACAACTGAACTAATTTGTTACTAGGTTCGCAACACCTAATACATACTTGCATATATATTAGCTCTTCGCAACAAACAGTATTTAACTGTAATATATTGAATTGAATGATGTCATGCTTACCGCGAAATGTGATAACTGATATCGATGAAGGCCAGAGTGTATGGTTTAACTGGAGTAACAGGTGTTCGGAAATTGTTGTAATTCTCAATTTGGGTGAACTTTAGCATAAATTTATATCCACCAGGTTGGTATCATGTACCGACTCGGAAACCATAGTGTTAGTATCCGGTACTCATCGATTTCAAAAAAGGTATCAGTTACTAACACAATAGCCCTAGTGTTAGTATCCTTTACAGACTCGGTATATATATTATATAGTGTGAGTTAGCATTGAAGTCGTATTGTCGTTGACTTTAGATTATGTTAGCTTCACTATTACAGGTTTACACATTCGTCTAGGAGATTGTACCGTCCTATTATTCCACATTCTTCTACCAAATATATAGTGGTTAAAGGGCGTAATACCGGCCCCTACTGATGAGTCGCCAGTAAGCACGAAACGAATGTGCATGAGATTATACTTTCCGTTCATGCTGCCTTTGGTTTATCCTTCTGGTCACAACTGAACTAATTTGTTACTAGGTTCGCAACACCTAATACATACTTGCATATATATTAGTTCTTCGCAACAAACAGTATTTAACTGTAATATATTGAATTGAATGATGTCATGCTTACCGCGAAATGTGATAACTGATATCGATGAAGGCCAGAGTGTATGGTTTAACTGGAGTAACAGGTGTTCGGAAATTGTTGTAATTCTCAATTTGGGTGAACTTAGCATAAATTTATATCCATCAGGTTGGTATCATGTACCGACTCGGAAACCATAGTGTTAGTATCCGGTACTCATCGATTTCAAAAAAGGTATCAGTTACTAACACAATGGCCATAGTGTTAGTATCCTATACAGACTCGGTATATATATTATATAGTGTGAGTTAGCATTGAAGTCATATTGTCGTTGACTTAAGATTATGTTAGCTTCACTATTACAGGTTTACACATTCGTCTAGGAGATTGTACCGTCCTATTATTCCACATTCTTCTACCAAATATATAGTGGTTAAAGGGCGTAATACCGGCTCCTACTGATGAGTCGCCAGTAAGCACGAAACGAATGTGAATGAGATTATACTTTCCGTTCATGCTGCCTTTGGTTTATCCTTCTGGTCACAACTGCACTAATTTGTTACTAGGTTCGCAAAACCTAATACATACTTGCATATATATTAGTTCTTCGCAACAAACAGTATTTAACTGTAATATATTGAATTGAATGATGTCATGCTTACCGCGAAATGTGATAACTGATATCGATGAAGGCCAGAGTGTATGGTTTAACTGGAGTAACAGGTGTTCGGAAATTGTTGTAATTCTCAATTTGGGTGAACTTTAGCATAAATTTATATCCGCCAGGTTGGTATCATGTACCGACTCGGAAACCATAGTGTTAGTATCCGGTACTCATCGATTTCAAAAAAGGTATCAGTTACTAACACAATAGCCATAGTGTTAGTATCCTTTACAGACTCGGTATATATATATTATATAGTGTGAGTTAGCATTGAAGTCGTATTGTCGTTGACTTTAGATTATGTTAGCTTCACTATTACAGGTTTACACATTCGTCTAGGAGATTGTACCGTCCTATTATTCCACATTCTTCTACCAAATATATAGTGGTTAAAGGGCGTAATACCGGCTCCTACTGATGAGTCGCCAGTAAGCACGAAACGAATGTGCATGAGATTATACTTTCCGTTCATGCTGCCTTTGGTTTATCCTTCTGGTCACAACTGAACTAATTTGTTACTAGGTTCGCAAAACCTAAAACATACTTCTATAAGTTGTCCAAACAAGTAGCATGCTTAATGATTATAACGACGTCGACAATCATATTTGGGTTAATTACGAGCACAAAAAACGTTAGTCTTACGCAATTAATTACCTTAATGTCTTTCTTTTGAGACAAAAAATATCTCGAAATTTATACTTTTCCTTAAATGACAAAGCATCTTTCGAAACTAGCTTTTTTGGATGTTAAGTTTGCATTTCTTTCAATATTCATGAAGCTTCTTTGCGCTGTTAAGACCTTTCGACTATTTGTTCCCACGGTCATTTGCAGAGCTCGCTCAATTGTTACACAAATGTAACACAGAAAGCACAATAAAACAACACACAAGTAATTATTCGGCGGCATCTCATCCGCTTATACACATTAATTAAACTTTCTACTAGCCAATTATAGTGTTCTATTAACAAATACACTCATAATGTTTAGATGAGTCACTTAGTTATGTAATTCATGTTAATATTACAACTACATATATCCCTACATCCAGCTAAATTTATCAAGTTCATGCCTGTCAAAAAATACCAGATCTTAAACAGACTTCCAAAGTTTCTCCAAATTAGTAAGTTGTTTTCTGTAGTCCGCGAACGCTTTTATTTTTTCATATTAAAACTCATGTCAACTTACAACCATATCAATCGAGAGATAAATTAATTCCGACTCGTTAGGTAAGTAAAATGGTTGATGTTGGTTTATTAAGTGGTAACAAATTGTAGAGAACTTTGCACTTGCTATCCACGGATGAAATTGAAATACTTAGGCTTATACGAATTCAGACATACGTCGAAATAACAAAGGAAATCGGGATAGGAGAATAAGAAAATGCGAAGGAGAGAAAGGATAATTAAAGTAATCACGAAAGGAGTTCATGCATAAATTGATACTTTAAATCAAATTTCAGAAGATTTATGAAGCATAACTCAAAATGTAAAAAAGTCAAATGAAGCCCTATTAGCTAAAGAAAACAAATGACATAAATACACAAAATTTAAACTATAATGTTGAATATATTCTGTTTTATCAAACTTTTAATCTTCTACTCTACGCATGTAATTCCTAGGATTGAATCGATCTTGTTGTCCTGCTAATCTCTAGTGCCTGATAGAATATTGGTCATAGCCAGCTTTAAACTCATGATAAATTTAAAATAATATTCCTCGATATTATTAAAATTGAAACTATTATTAATGTGGGCTATCTGTTGCGTTTACTTATGGAGATACGCTTGCAGCCTGCCCAATCTATATGATGGTCAGATTCCTGTGAGTAATTAGTTAGGTCCGATTTATGAGAGTGACCATATTTATAGGCTGTTTTTTCACCTTTTACGGCCTTAATCGAGCGCAATATTTCCCCTATATATGTGAGATTATAGACTGCAAATTATTTCTTATACCTCTCATATTTTAAAGGTTTTATTTTCCTTTGTGGTTTGTTAGTTTACTGTCTAAGTTTCGATTTTGTTTCAATACAGTTCTAATAACATATTTGGTTCATTATGCACTTTTTTCCACTAAATTTGTTATCTAGTGTTACCAAAGTCCTGCGGTAATCTTAAGGTTTGTTCTGCTTTTTCATGTATCGAATCAGAATTGAGTTTCTTTAATTCTCCTTCCACTGTCTTAACAACTAATTCATTGTGATATCCATTCTACGAGAATATTTCTTTATGCGTTTTCAATTCATCATTTCTATACTTCAAATTAGCTATTCTAAGACTTCGCAATACCACAGATTTCAAAATGCCTATTTCATGAGGTACAGGTAATTCGAGTTAAAATTAATCAGGATAACCGAATAGATGCTTTTCGTATAGGAACCCTTTTCTAATATCCCTCCATTCCGACTCTGTTTCACATCAAAGAAAACTATCTCTCCTCTTGTTTCCTTTTCTACCGTGTAATTTAGACAAAATACCTTATTTGCTCAATTAAGGAAGTTTATCAATTCATTATCAACATGTTGTCAAATTATTAAAACAACATCAAGGAATCTTCTAAATAAGTTCAGTTTAAGAGATTTCCTTTTCAGGAATGTTTTTCGTAAAAATGCATAAATATGATAGCAATCAGAACAGGCAATGTTTGACCCTTTGGAACACCTTTTACTTATTTATAATATTCCTTGGTGAATGTAAAATTTTTAGACGACATACGTATATTTAATATTTCCGACACAATTCTCGACGTCATATGTCTTTCAAATGAAACCTCTAGGTATTCAGTTAGGAACTATTAGAAGCACTTCAAAACCGCTTGCACGAGATATTTATGCACATTCATATAACGTCCGAGCTGAGTAACCTGTCACCTTTAATTGATTTATATTTCTTGACTATATCCAACACATGATAGGTACTCATTGATGTATGATATAGAAAATATGTATAATTCTTCATTTTGTAAGAAATAAATTTAGATATTTTATAGATTGGCGAATTTTAGATATTTTCAATCATTCTGAAAGGTCCTCCTTCCTTATATACTTTTACTAAACCATACGCCCTGGGTAGGATTGCATCTACTTGTATAAATGAGGCACCATGCATTTTATCAAATTCCTGTAACCTAATCATTTTACATATCAAGGCTTTAACGTCACCTTGTAACATGTCCGTTGGGTTCTTGTTTATCTTCCTCTAAACCTCGTTATTGTTCAGTAGTTCATAATTTTTTTCTTCGTAGATTGACCGGTTCATTAAAACAGCTGCTCCAACTTTGTCAGCTTTTAGACATATTACATTGTTAGTTATCAATTATTCCCTAAAGGGTTATAACCTAAAACTTGCCTTCCTTATGAGTAAAGATCAGAAGAGCCATCAAGGATTCAAATTTCGATTTTATCAGTTTCTAGAAGATGCTTGGCAATCTTTACAGCTTTCGTAATAATCTCGATCTAAGACGAGTTTTCCATTTGAACGGCAGTATTTAGACCACTATTAAATATTTCTAGCTGTTCCAACTTAATGAAGATGACCATGGAAACAAATAGTCGAAACGTCAGAACAACGCAAATAAGCTTGTTGAACATTGAAAGCGGCCTAAATGTAATATCTCCAAATGTATATTGAAACAAACATGTAAGATAAACAACATAAAACAAAACAATCAAGCCGTACACACATAAAGGAAAATATAATTCATTATGCTTTTTAAAGGTAAAACACGATCTGAAATATTTAATCGATGAATTAAAAAATCATTGACTTCTGCTATGTATAATACACAACCGATGTTTGGTTGTACAAAAAACAACTGCTATACTTAAATGTCAAGGATAGGCTCTTTGCAATGTAATAGTCCAAAATTGTTTACTTATGCAAATGTCATAGTTGTATATTGCAATATTTAGACCAGAGTAGGCGATTACTGAAGAAGCGAATTCTAAATAATTGTTAACTAAGCAAAATGCTAAACTGGTTGTTTATCAAAATTACATTCCAAATCTGAATTATTTTTAGATTCTCTTTAAAGCAAAAACGAAAGAAGAACTAGGCACAGCGGAAGCTGCTGCATGCAGCATCCTTACTTTTCAGGTAAATAGACAAAATAAGATCGAACGTGATTTGAATATAAACTGGAGAATCGATTGTGTGTCTGTGCGTGTCTCAAAATATGCGTTTCCCACTTCCTGCATATTGTTATATAATGTACACAATTAAGCCAACTGTATCCCTATGTTAAACAAAACAAAATTGACTATCCAAAGTACCAAATATTACCATGGAGTTGAGTTGTGGCAAAAATAAATTGGTCTTGTTTAAGAGATGTTCTTTTCAGGAGTGTTTTTCGTAAAAATGCATAAATATGTTAGCAATCAGAACAGGCATTGTTTGCCCCTTTGGAACACCTTTTACTTATTTATAATATTCCTTGGTGAATGTAAAATTTTTAGACGACATACGTATATTTAATATTTCCGACACAATTCTCGACGTCATATGTCTTCCAAATGAAACCTCTAGGTATTCAGTTAGGAACTATTAGAAGCACTTCAAAACCGCTTGCACGGGATATTTATGCACATTCATATAACGTCCGAGCTGAGTAACCTGTCACCTTTAATTGATTTATATTTCTTGACTATATCCAACAAATGATAGGTACTCATTGATGTATGTTCTAGAAAATAGGTATAATTCTTCATTTTGTAAGAAATAAATTTAGATATTTTATAAATTGGCGAATTTTAGATATTTTCAATCATTCTGAAAGGTCCTCCTTCCTTATATACTTTTACTAAACCATACGCCCTGGGTAGGATTGCATCTACTTGTATAAATGAGGCACCATGCATTTTATCAAATTCCTGTAACCTAATCATTTTACATATCAAGGCTTTAACGTCACCTTGTAACATGTCTGTTGGGTTCTTGTTTATCTTCCTCTAAACCTCGATACTGTTCAGTAGTTCAAAATTTTTTTCTTCGTAGATTGACCGGTTCATTAAAACAGCTGCTCCAACTTTGTCAGCTTTTAGACATATTACATTGTTAGTTATCAATTATTCCCTAAAGGGTTATAGCCTAAAACTTGTCTTCCTTATGAGTAAAGATCAGAAGAGCCATCAAGGATTCAAATTTCGATTTTATCAGTTTCTAGAAGATGCTTGGCAATCTTTACAGCTTTCGTAATAATCTCGATCTAAGACGAGTTTTCCATTTGAACGGCAGTATTTAGACCACTATTAAATATTTCTAGCTGTTCCAACTTAATGAAGATGACCATGGAAACAAATAGTCGAAACGTCAGAACAACGCAAATAAGCTTGTTGAACATTGAAAGCGGCCTAAATGTAATATCTCCAAATGTATATTGAAACAAACATGTAAGATAAACAACATAAAACAAAACAATCAAGCCGTACACACATAAAGGAAAATATAATTCATTATACTTTTTAAAGGTAAAACACGATCTGAAATATTTAATCGATGAATTAAAAAATCATTGACTTCTGCTATGTATAATACACAACCGATGTTTGGTTGTCCAAAAAACAACTGCTATACTTAAATGTCAAGGATAGGCTCTTTGCAATGTAATAGTCCAAAATTGTTTACTTATGCAAATGTCATAGCTGTATATTGCAATATTTAGACCATAGTAGGCGATTACTGAAGAAGCGAATTCAAAATAATTGTTAACTAAGCAAAATGCTAAACTGGTTGTTTATCAAAATTACATTCCAAATCTGAATTATTTTTAGATTCTCTTTAAAGCAAAAACGAAAGAAGAACTAGGCACAGCGGAAGCTGCTGCATGCAGCATCCTTACTTTTCAGGTAAATAGACAAAATAAGATCGAACGTGATTTGAATATAAACTGGAGAATCGATTGTGTGTCTGTGCGTGTCTCAAAATATGCGTTTCCCACTTCCTGCATATTGTTATATAATGTACACAATTAAGCCAACTGTATCCCTATGTTAAACAAAACAAAATTGACTATCCAAAGTACCAAATATTACCATGGAGTTGAGTTGTGGCAAAAATAAATTGGTCTTGTTTAAGAGATGTTCTTTTCAGGAGTGTTTTTCGTAAAAATGCATAAATATGTTAGCAATCAGAACAGGCATTGTTTGCCCCTTTGGAACACCTTTTACTTATTTATAATATTCCTTGGTGAATGTAAAATTTTTAGACGACATACGTATATTTAATATTTCCGACACAATTCTCGACGTTATATGTCTTCCAAATGAAACCTCTAGGTATTCAGTTAGGAACTATTAGAAGCACTTCAAAACCGCTTGCACGAGATATTTATGCACATTCATATAACGTCCGAGCTGAGTAACCTGTCACCTTTAATTGATTTATATTTCTTGACTATATCCAACAAATGATAGGTACTCATTGATGTATGTTCTAGAAAATAGGTATAATTCTTCATTTTGTAAGAAATAAATTTAGATATTTTATAAATTGGCGAATTTTAGATATTTTCAATCATTCTGAAAGGTCCTCCTTCCTTATATACTTTTACTAAACCATACGCCCTGGGTAGGATTGCATCTACTTGTATAAATGAGGCACCATGCATTTTATCAAATTCCTGTAACCTAATCATTTTACATATCAAGGCTTTAACGTCACCTTGTAACATGTCTGTTGGGTTCTTGTTTATCTTCCTCTAAACCTCGATATTGTTCAGTAGTTCAAAAATTTTTTCTTCGTAGATTGACCGGTTCATTAAAACAGCTGCTCCAACTTTGTCAGCTTTTAGACATATTACATTGTTAGTTATCAATTATTCCCTAAAGGGTTATAGCCTAAAACTTGTCTTCCTTATGAGTAAAGATCAGAAGAGCCATCAAGGATTCAAATTTCGATTTTATCAGTTTCTAGAAGATGCTTGGCAATCTTTACAGCTTTCGTAATAATCTCGATCTAAGACGAGTTTTCCATTTGAACGGCAGTATTTAGACCACTATTAAATATTTCTAGCTGTTCCAACTTAATGAAGATGACCATGGAAACAAATAGTCGAAACGTCAGAACAACGCAAATAAGCTTGTTGAACATTGAAAGCGGCCTAAATGTAATATCTCCAAATGTATATTGAAACAAACATGTAAGATAAACAACATAAAACAAAACAATCAAGCCGTACACACATAAAGGAAAATATAATTCATTATGCTTTTTAAAGGTAAAACACGATCTGAAATATTTAATCGATGAATTAAAAAATCATTGACTTCTGCTATGTATAATACACAACCGATGTTTGGTTGTCCAAAAAACAACTGCTATACTTAAATGTCAAGGATAGGCTCTTTGCAATGTAATAGTCCAAAATTGTTTACTTATGCAAATGTCATAGTTGTATATTGCAATATTTAGACCAGAGTAGGCGATTAATGAAGAAGCGAATTCTAAATAATTGTTAACTAAGCAAAATGCTAAACTGGTTGTTTATCAAAATTACATTCCAAATCTGAATTATTTTTAGATTCTCTTTAAAGCAAAAACGAAAGAAGAACTAGGCACAGCGGAAGCTGCTGCATGCAGCATCCTTACTTTTCAGGTAAATAGACAAAATAAGATCGAACGTGATTTGAATATAAACTGGAGAATCGATTGTGTGTCTGTGCGTGTCTCAAAATATGCGTTTCCCACTTCCTGCATATTGTTATATAATGTACACAATTAAGCCAACTGTATCCCTATGTTAAACAAAACAAAATTGACTATCCAAAGTACCAAATATTACCATGGAGTTGAGTTGTGGCAAAAATAAATTGGTCTTGTTTAAGAGATGTTCTTTTCAGGAGTGTTTTTCGTAAAAATGCATAAATATGTTAGCAATCAGAACAGGCATTGTTTGCCCCTTTGGAACACCTTTTACTTATTTATAATATTCCTTGGTGAATGTAAAATTTTTAGACGACATACGTATATTTAATATTTCCGACACAATTCTCGACGTTATATGTCTTCCAAATGAAACCTCTAGGTATTCAGTTAGGAACTATTAGAAGCACTTCAAAACCGCTTGCACGAGATATTTATGCACATTCATATAACGTCCGAGCTGAGTAACCTGTCACCTTTAATTGATTTATATTTCTTGACTATATCCAACAAATGATAGGTACTCATTGATGTATGTTCTAGAAAATAGGTATAATTCTTCATTTTGTAAGAAATAAATTTAGATATTTTATAAATTGGCGAATTTTAGATATTTTCAATCATTCTGAAAGGTCCTCCTTCCTTATATACTTTTACTAAACCATACGCCCTGGGTAGGATTGCATCTACTTGTATAAATGAGGCACCATGCATTTTATCAAATTCCTGTAACCTAATCATTTTACATATCAAGGCTTTAACGTCACCTTGTAACATGTCTGTTGGGTTCTTGTTTATCTTCCTCTAAACCTCGATATTGTTCAGTAGTTCAAAAATTTTTTCTTCGTAGATTGACCGGTTCATTAAAACAGCTGCTCCAACTTTGTCAGCTTTTAGACATATTACATTGTTAGTTATCAATTATTCCCTAAAGGGTTATAGCCTAAAACTTGTCTTCCTTATGAGTAAAGATCAGAAGAGCCATCAAGGATTCAAATTTCGATTTTATCAGTTTCTAGAAGATGCTTGGCAATCTTTACAGCTTTCGTAATAATCTCGATCTAAGACGAGTTTTCCATTTGAACGGCAGTATTTAGACCACTATTAAATATTTCTAGCTGTTCCAACTTAATGAAGATGACCATGGAAACAAATAGTCGAAACGTCAGAACAACGCAAATAAGCTTGTTGAACATTGAAAGCAGCCTAAATGTAATATCTCCAATTGTATATTGAAACAAACATGTAACATAAACAACATAAAACAAAACAATCAAGCCGTACACACATAAAGGAAAATATAATTCATTATACTTTTTAAAGGTAAAACACGATCTGAAATATTTAATCGATGAATTAAAAAATCATTGACTTCTGCTATGTATAATACACAACCGATGTT
>JAQBSW010004051.1:0-74032 GCA_029291075.1 Eudiplozoon nipponicum
TTTCCAGTCAAATTCAATGTATGCGAGACTGCTAGAGGTGAGAGCCGCATATCTAAATTTGATTTCCATATATATTCAATGCGGTTTGATCCTCGATAGTCAGTTTACCGTCGTACTCCGATGATAATCATGGAAGATCGAAACGCGTCAGTGCGTTGCGGCTGACGGTAGTTTTGTTATGTTGTCCGAAGACTGGTTAAATACAATGGGATTGGTGTTTACTTTAAGCTCGCAAACTGGATTTAAAGAATAGAGAGATATTGAACTGAATTCCGATGGCAGGATTTTGATTATGCGTTTATTTTCTGGATAAGCTCAGCAGTACATCAGGTAGCAAAGTCAATTAATCCAATATACAAGTTTTGTCATTAGTTGGAACTCTTAAATTACTGTCCCAAACTTGCCGCGAACGGGATTCGAGCTGGAGCACATTTACCTTAGAGTCTGTGTCTCCAAAAACACTGCGCCACCCGTGCCACTTTTTATACGCAAGTCAAATCCTGCAATTAGATATCAATTCAAAATAACTTCCGCAATCGTCATGTAGTCTGTTGTCTAATGACAGGTCGATGGTGGCTTGTTAATACTTCAATTTAAAAAAAAAATTCCAAATAGGTTCCAATTGGCGGAAAGATTGACCAAAAAGATTAGTTAGTATATGAATTAAACTTGCATATAACATGCGGAACGAATAACACAATAGTTAGTCACAGACTGAAGTGAATGTGCCATAGTTCGAGTTCCATCTGCGCTAAGTTGTGGACAGTACATAAAAAGTTCCCAGTAAGAAAGGAATCGGTCAACTGAATGAATTTCCTTTGCTACCTAATGCACTATTGAGTTTCTATTGACGACAAATAATCACACGAACAAATATATATATATATATATATATATATATATATATATATATATATATATATATATATACTTATATAATGATTTGTGATGTAGGATATTGATCATATATATGTATTTTCCCTTTAAACAAAACATTGCACAAGTTAGCAAAGTAAATTCACCAAGCAGACTACTTTCGGCCTTGTTGCGAGTTCGTGAATTGTTCGCGAGAATTTTCCATGACTTAGGCTCGAACCGATGCACATTTGCACCTGAGTTTAGCACCCATACCACTGCACCACCTCTGCCGCACACTTTACACAATTTCTTTCATTCATATGCCAACATATGTTTTGGTTAGGCTCGCCATCACGTAGAACATTTTTGGCATCTCTTAAGATTTGCAGTCTTAACTAGCCAACCTCGATCTGTCATTATAGAGGAGACAACAAGCCAGTTGTGGAATTTATACTCAATTGAAGTTATAATGGGAGGATTTCAATCATACATTGTTTGCTGGTATAAATTTGACATTACGCAAAATAGCAAATAAAATTCATCAAGTAGACTGGTTTTGACCTTTCAGTGGCTAGATGTCCAGACTTCGAAGCAAATGAGCCCCGGTTCGAGCACCGTTGACGACAAATTCCAGGCAGTACTTGAAAACAATCTACTGGTTATTTTTAGGCAATGCTTAATTGATAATGACATATGGATATGAACTTCAAATAACAAATCTAGGCTTTTGAATTTAATCATGAAGGATTGAACAATGAACCGAATCGATTGTGCATTGATTGAAGGCTTTTACAGACGCAAAAGTTTGTCGAAATGTCGAAGCAAATGCAGCAACAAACCTGGGTCCAAAGAAATCATAGTTGGAAGAGTAAAAATACCGGCAAGCATGCGAAAATCTTACCCGACTAACAAGGATAGCTGGCTTCCTGTCAAGAAGACGTTGATATTGAATTAGCCAATAATCCATCTGATCCTCTTCTCGCCGCTTTTCCATTTCAACCTATCAATTAAGAAAAACAACTATTTAAACTTTTCTGTCGCATGCGAAAATATTTTAGAACATAGACAAGCATGGTTTACGGAACCATGTTCATGCTGTACAACGATGCAATAAATGAGAAGAACGGGTGTAGAGAGATATATACAAGAGAGCGTATGTATGTAATCATAAATATATACTGATTGTGATAACATGTATACGCAATTGACACTTTCAATAGAAGAGGTATTCCACACTAACCCAAAATTCGTCTTGATATTTTTTGCCTCGTATGCCACAAGTAAAACGAGAATGTGATAACTGATGAGTATCATGGTCAAAGTATGAGGGTTATTTTATGTGGCTTGTACTCAAAAACTCCAATTATTTTCTTATAAATGTGTTTGGTATCGATTAGGTCTGTTCAAATATATATATATATAGCTGTATAAGCTAAACCTTGCCTTAGACAGTAAATACAACTCGTAAGTTGTAAATTTAATGTAGACACACCAAGATTTTATTCAATTAGAAGGAAATTTGTTAATACTGGATTTTTTGTTAATGCTATTATGTAGCTAAGCTTAACCAAAATTGTGTGATTAGATATCTGCACACACACACAAACACACACACTTATATATATATATACAGGCATATATATATATATATATATCTAATAAAATTCATAGTACCCTTTTCATGTGAAAAAAGAAAAAGAAATTTTATCAGATACAAGAACAGTTACTTTCTCATATTCTTCTCAAGTATCTACAAATGAACATATAAAATATATATAAATTGAAAGACCAAACAAAACAGAAAACCGTTAACATGGAGATGGTATAAATTAAGGGAACAAGCAATCAATTGCGCGCATCACCTACTTTGTCTTTTGTTATAACAGCTGGAGGTGATTTAGGCAATTGATCGGCTGTTATCTAACTTCACACCCTCTTCTTATTTACATTTTTCTATTTTTTGGCCTTTCAATTTATATAAAGAGATGTTCATTTGTAGATACTTGAGAAGAAAATGAGAAAGAACGTTTTCAAGTATCTGATGATTTTTTTTATTTTGCACATGGGCAATAATGTATATATATATATATATATATATATATATATATATATATATATATATATATGGCATTAATGATCTGTTTACGCAATTTTAAGAACTCCTATCTGCCTTCTCTACATGTTTAGTAAACTAGCATTTATTTAAATGTAATAGATCTAGGAGAGTAAATTGGCCATTCGACCCACATCAGTTAACCAACTTTATAAATTATTTGGAGACGTAGCTCTGATTTATAAGCAGCAGACGCATACCTTGATAGGAATGCAAATTTCGCGCATGCTAGCTGTGAAATATCCTCTCGGCCGTAAACCTATTAAATTTCTACTTGAATACGCAATGCCAAATGCAAAACGACGCTTGGAATGTCGAAAAGGCTCTAATCAGCTATTAATCTGTCAAAAGATATCCTTGTAAACAATTTTCGATGAAGGTTGCGGTCTTGATGTAAACACCTGACCCATTAATTACTTACATATGTCAGTATAAACAGTTTATACTGACATATGTAAGTAATTAATGGGTCAGGTGTTTATATCAAGACTGCAACCTTGATTATAACAACCAATGTTCGTTTAATTTTCGATGAAGACGGTTAAGTAGTTACAATCCAACAATATGCAAAATATGTTTTTATGAACGAACGATTAATAAATTTGGCTGCAGGTATGAATTATGAAAAATGTTGTATTGTGCTTTAGTTAGGAGAGCATAAATAGTACAATATTAATTTGCGCAGTGGTCGTATAACGTTAAATTAACTAATGCTTTTTCAGTTAAACTGTTTGACAACACACTAGCTTTGTTTGCGTGAAAAGTAAGAAACAGCCTTTCATCTTAGTAAATCCACGCCATTCCATAGCAATGCCTATTCGTTATACTTTTGTGCACGAAATTGGAATTTGAGCCTGACTAATAAGATTCATATCTAAAGTTAAATAATCTCACTAGTCTTCATAAGTGTTGTAAATAAAGTTATGGCAAAAACAAGATTAAAAGCTGTAGTATACTTTCTTTTGTTTGATTTTCTCCAAGTCTTTTATATTTGTAATGTAAGGACACATAAGTTATCGTTTGAATTATCGATTTTTCTGTTAAAATATACTTACTGGAAAATTTTAATACCACAAAACGATAAACATATCTCATCACATTACACTAAACATATTGTAAATTGAATGAATGATAAGCTTATATACGGATTTTATTCAGACCTAATATAAGTTTTGCGCAGAGCAGAGCACTGCGTGTATCGTGCAATTTTAAAATTTCATTCCAGATTGTTTTGATACAAAATTTTTTAAACAAGCGAATGCCCTTGCCACAACACTCGAGAAAAAGAAAAAAATGTAAAAAAGCAGTAACAGATTGATAATGCTGCTACAATTCCTTAAACGAACACTTTTAGGCATAATTAAAGAAGCCTTTTATTACAAACACTAGCACTAAATCCAGATTTTTACAGTTAATTCAGTTTGTGATACTAGGATAAAAAACGTCAAATATTTCCTTCTTTCTTATAGTTACTTAATATGAATAGTTTAAGCAGAAAAACCAACTTCACAATCTAGTATTTGCATTCATTAATTGCAACTGTCATAATTTAATCCTAGCGTTAATTTTTTAAAACAGAATATCTGCCATAGTTAAGGACAAGATTCGTTTGCAAGAATGAACAAAAATCAATAAATGTCTGCCATTAATGCCAATATATGGGCAATTAATTGCTAATGTCCATATTGGATGAATTAAAGTCGGCCATTTTGCACTGCTTCATATTCACGTAGCATAGTTAGTAAATTCCACATCACAAAATTCGATATAACAATATATTTGCGGAAATATTGATTTATATGCCAAAATTTATCTAATCAGGCACATGGTAGACATTTCGGAAGTATTCATCTCAATAATTAGTTTTAAAGTGTATTAATAGCAAACAGATTTAACTATTAATATTATTATCTTATAATTAAAAGTACCAGCATTTTATTGTCTATTGGGGGAATGACGGGATTAGAGACATGCATTACCATGAAGTTGGTAAATAAATAGGCTTGTCACAACTAAGCTGAAATCGAATCAGCACAAACGAGCTAGTTTTGCTTGACGTGGGACGGGTTCGGCATTTCACTTAACTAAAACCAAGCAGCATCGCGTAATTCAGACGTAAAAGACAGTAATTTTCATCTAAACGTCCAAATAATTATTTCGAAGGCAATATGCCGACAGCCTTTAGCGGCTGGCTCCTCACGAGCCGATCTTATCATAGGCCACAGTTAAGTTAAAGCACAATACAAACTGACACGCAGTCGATATAATAATCCGTTTATATACAAGATGTATTTTTGTAACAACCGTTTTAAACAGATTATCTAAATTATAACAAGCATAAATAAGATAATGCTAAATTTTACGAATTAAATAAAAGGCTTTCCAGTTTTTTATAATAATATTTTATTGGTAAACAGTATTCGATGAGTTAAATAATGTCTACTTGCACTAAAAATGAGTACACAATAGCATTGCGCTCTCTGTTATGAAAATATTAAGCTGATAACCCAATTAATAACTGATAAAAAGGGAACAATTTTGGCCTGCACGTATGTATGCCAATCAATATTTAAGTTGAAATTGTTTTCCAAATAGGTGAAACAACCATAGGTGAAATAAATTTTTCACTTATTTGAGAAATAACTATCTTACAAGAATTGTCACTAAATATGATAAAATTTAAGGCTGAACTTCCGTAGTTTAAATATGGAATACACTATTTGATCCATAATACGACAACACGAGGTTTTCGAAACAAAGTATAGCAGTAAACAAAATCTGTGTTTCCTACAAAACCTGGTAACACGTGTGTACACTTGAATCAAAAGATGCACTTTCTATTGGAGTATAGTGGAAAATATCTGATTTATTACAAAACAGTTTCTGAAAATATAATTCAGTTAACATTGTCAATTTAGCTGAGTCAAGCCTAACTCCTACTTGATTATATCTGGCACATGTCACTGATGATGTGCATGTATATTGTTAACTCTCAATTATGGGAATGCGTGTTGGTATTAAAATAATTTCAAAGGTTTTGTCAATTTTCAATGATGAAATCAGTGATTGCGCAGATTGTGGTTACAACTATTACAACCAAATTAGCGCGATTAAATGAAAAATAAAATCAAAATTTCATTTAAACAGACGAACAACACAGAAAATCACAATAAATTTCACAATTAGGCGCGTTACGACATGCCTTTGCTCTAATGACCTATGCTTGTGGGGCTGCTAAGAACGTGAGCTGTATTTCCGCTTAATCAAACATTCTTTATGGGCAGTTTCGCCCGCATGATTCAATTTGTCGTTGTACTCTTTTGGTTAACCTTTGTTTCTTTAAATGAACTTTGCAGGCTTCATATAAACACAATCTCATAATATTTAACCAGAACTCACTGGGCAATCGAATTAAAGGCATATGTAAAACGTGACAAAGTCAACGTAGTTGATGGAGCCTTTTTTGTTTGTCAAACGAGGAGCACTTGTTGGCTGATTCAAACGTACGTCTACGGGTGTCAGCGTTGATTATTCGTTGCTGGTAACCTACTTATGCTATGATTTCAAACAACGGTGTTCGAATGCCTTTAAGCGTTTTAAATTATCAACTCTAAGGAGCGAAGTCTCACTAGCGTATAATAAAACTTCAGGAATAGATGCATTGTGAACAAAACCTCTAAGATAGAGTGAATTATTCGCGTTTTCCATAAATGGCAAGGTTCGATAAAGCTCCTTTAACTTTCGCGATTCTCATACTCAACTTTACTTTGCATCCATGGAGTTGGATTGAGTGACGGGTGTGAACTAAATACCAAAAGGTTGAACAAGAAGTGCTAAGCTATTCAAGGTGGCCTAAGCAGAATCTTTATTGCCGAATATTAATAAAATATCATCTGCATAGACATGATCGACTAATATACTGTCCTGAAGAATTTCGAAACATGCATCCTGAACATATGAAAGAGTATTGTTTATAACATCATATAAGACAAAATTTTGAAAAATTGGGAAAGTGGACAGTCTTGACGAACGCAATTGTTGCCAGCAAATTTGTGTTAATTTGTTAAAAATTTTAACGCGACAAAAATTACTTTTGTAGAGACCGCGTATAATATTTATAAATTTGGTGGGCATGCCATTTTCCAACACAAAATCTAAAAGAATATTGCGATCCATTGAGCCAAATTCATTTTTGAAGTCTAGAAAGAGGGCTATTGTGACACGAAGATATAAATTTCGATGTACAAGAACTTGACTTTAGGTAAACGGAGTATCTATACAACCTCGTCCTGACTCGAATCCGATTTGTTCTTCTCTGGTATGTTATTCACATGGAGTGCTAAGACGGAGTAAGTTAATCGAAACAAATTACCTAGATACATCCGGAGTCAAGCTTATACCACTAAGGTTATTACACGAAATACGATTACGAAGATGGGAATGATGATCGACTCACACCAAACATGCAGCATGGTCACTTGATTCCAAATAGTACGGAATGCTATTCATGGTCTTGTAAATTATGTCATCACTAACCTTAAATAAGATTCGAAACGAATTATCGGAGCGCGCAGATTTAAAAACAATTAATAGATATGACTGCATTCCATATTTCTAACTCTGATCGTTGCTTGAGATTAGTATTCCACACTGTTGATATTGGCACATTTTCGGGGATCGGGGCTGACGTAGGTGCTCAAGAAAATGTATCTTTTTAATATTCAGCCCACCTATCAAAGGATAAATTTTATCATTTATTAGATTGTTGTTCCAATCATTTATAGATTCGCTAACTTGTAATTTTCTCGGGACTATTGTGCGAGTATGTGTCAAGCAGCGTGGGCTATTACCTAATACGAACGCTTCTTCCATCTGATCGGTCTTCCTAGTCCAAAATTATTCAAGATTGACTTTTATACTGTGCTTAACTTGGCGAATTACATCTTTAAAATTATTAATATATACCGAGATACTTGGAATTTGGCGCATAGTTTCGAGAAACTCCATCGATTTTACAGAGGCCCAATGACGGGGGCCTACAATGCCACATAAAATAATACCAATATTGTACATTGTGGAAATTATCTTCGTCCAAAGTGAATTCGAATTTTCACTATCAAAATCAGTTAACTTTTATTTTAGAATAATTTCATATTCTTGTCAGGGAGACGGGTGTTATAGTTTGTTTAAATCTGTTTGTGATTTATTCTTAT
Organism: Eudiplozoon nipponicum; assembly: GCA_029291075.1. Lineage (NCBI taxonomy): Eukaryota > Metazoa > Platyhelminthes > Monogenea > Mazocraeidea > Diplozoidae > Eudiplozoon > Eudiplozoon nipponicum. Next base: position 8,185 of record JAQBSW010004051.1, read on the forward strand.
TTTTTATTACGGAAAACTTGAGTGCAAATCTAGAATGGATAAGTGACATGCATGTTCCAGGATGAACAAAACACCCGGATGCAACAACGCCATCTATAACTAATGGCTACGTGATTCATCAGAGTCCACCGTTGTCCGGGGGCTGAAGGACGCCATAAAGTCAACGCCTCACACAACCTCTGAAGTTTATGTAGCTGAATTATAATCTATGCTCCCCGCGCAGCTATCCCACAGTCTTTCGCCATTATCGTTTTGCATTGAATTTAATGTGTATCCACTACCTACATGGAATTTTGCGTTGCCTAAGCATTCATGTAACCTATAACCTTGACTTCATCTAAACTTCTTGGTCTAATTAGTAAACAGATTATGCCTGAGTAAAAAGCGTCCCTGTAGCCATTTTTGCTGTAATCGATAGGAGCACATGCAGAAACAACGATAACTTCGGTTTCTGGTATTAATTTTAGCAGACGTATTTATGCGTCCCGCAAAAAGTCGGCTGTTTACAGGGATTCATTCAATTAAACAAGCTTCAGCTCCTCATTTGAGGACAAAACCAGCACCCTATTAACTGGCTTGAGAAATCTTCGTGTATCCACGGGTTCATAGCTAAAACTGCGCAGATAAGGATGGTGCATCCAGTTCAGTAATGCTAGTAGGATCTTGCGTTCTGGTTTCAGATACGCAGCATATATCCATTTCTAATTTATCCAACATACGTGGAAGAGCTTCTTGTTGTCCAGTTTGTTTTGATGTTCGCGTATCAAATTGACTGACTTTAAAACATAATCTGGGTTTAACGAACGGTAGTTTCGATATTTGACAATCCGAAATTGGGCCCAGTGATATTTTCAGCATCCATCATACTCATAGCATCGAAAAGAGCGTTCTTATTAGGTTGAGAAGAAAAAAAGGCGGAATCGGAGAGGACGCCGTCTGCAGTAGCCTGATTTCGCTTATCCACCTTGCACGACTCAGCAGATAAGGCGACCATTTTAATCCTGCACGACGGCAGATGCAGTATGAATTCAATATTACGAAACAAACAAGCAACGGCAGCCAAATTGGATAAATAAAGAATTATAGAAATCGACCAGGGTAAAGGAAACCAATGTAGTACTCAAATAGTAAATTTAGGAAAAAATATTCAGAAGGAGAAGTAAGTAGTAATCCAAAGACTATTGTAAGAAAATCATTAAAGAATGGATAGAGCAGTAAAAATATATTTTGAAAACCAAGTAGTCAGATAGTAATCAATAGACAGTAAAGAAAAAACAGGAGATTTTAATTAGAATGAATAATCACAGATTTTCATGGTAGTTACATTGTTATGGACGAAATGTAAAAATATGTCGTTTATACATTCAAATAAACTAGCCAATAAACAACAGTTTAAGAAATTAACCTTTTACTCACAAATTTCAGAGCACTTTTGAACGTTTTCCCAAAGTATTGGACCTACAGGACTCACAACCGACTTAGCATTCACTATATGAACTGTAGATTTTGTTTCAATCAATTCCATAGATGATCTTGTTAAAAGTTTGTGTTGGCAAAGCACTATCCGTTTATATTCATCACAGTTGAAGTATAATCAGTTTCTAACGAATGACGAGCCATATATGATTTGTTAGTTTTGTTATACTTGCATTCGATTTTATATTCTTCTTTACTAACTGTAATCAGTCACATGGTTTCTCCCGCACACATTTCATTACAGACTCGACAACGAATTTCATAAACAAAAGATGTTTCCTACGGTGCGATATTTTCTATGTGATTGAGATGAAAACCATACAATGTACATGTGTTATTCTTTCCTTCCTAACTCAATATCTGGAATAATCCTTAACCTCTAAGCAAAATCCGTTTCATGTGGTTTAACCTGATAAGATTTAAAAAAAATCTTCTTATAACTTCTATCATCATAGATTCTATTAGTTCAACTGTGCAACCTTTTCATTGAAACATTACTTCATTAATTTAACTAATTTTCTAAATGTATTTAACAGCACATCCTAAATCTTAGTATCACTTCTGAATTCTGATCATCACTCCACATTGATTATTCGAATCAAAATTAAGGGGAATCCATTAGTAGTTATCATTACTCGTATTCTCGTTAAACAATATCGCCGTTTCTTATTAAGCACACAAAATATCAGGCGGATTTTGGGGCATTTTATGGAAAGAAATGGGAAGTAAATTCATATTGTGCAATAAAGTAGTTGGAACATCCTTTCCCCGCGGTTAAATGAACAAAGAAATTTGTACATGAACTGAATATAAACTGGTGAATTACTTTACCTGATCCTTTTTGTGCGTAACGAGGACTTCATGTCTAATTTTGACATTTTTTAACGTACATTACTGAGCTCCTTTATCAACGGTAATCCAATGACAAAACAGATTTTTGTGAGTCAAAAGATGTGTTAAATTTCGTCTAAACGGGTTTATTTATGCACACTAACAGATCTCATAACATTTACATAATTAAACGAACATCGGTTGCGCGGGCGGTGATAACAATTACTATAATCAAGGTTATGATCTTGATATAAGCACCTGACCCATTAATTACATACATTTGTCAGTATAAAATAAGCATTGTGTAATGTAAAAAAGGCAATTCATCCAGTAGACCGGGTTCGTCATCACGTACTGTCCACAATTTGTCGCGGCAGAGTGGCTCAGAGGTTAGAGCAACAAATTCCACAGCAGACGTGCCTAGGTTCGAGCCCTGTTCGTGGAAAATTCCGGACAGTACGTAATGAGTTCCAAATAAGGGCGAAACAGATCACATAACCATGAGTAACTTTTCATAAGATAATCGTGCGACATGTATATTTGTGCGCGTGTTTAAATAACTGTAAAACATTTAATCAAAGAAAATTACGCGCAAGTGTAAGCTCATATATGTGGAATACAATTGATTTCATAACAAAAACTGGTGTTTCACTAGATAAACGTGCATAATGTAAGTGTATGTTTTTATAACTATAAAATAGAATAATTAGCATGCTTACAATCATATAAGTGTAATTATAGTGATAAATGTAAATTCCTCTTTGCACACGAGTGACGTCACTGGGTTTTGGTTAGGGCAATATAATGTATATACGCCTGTTACAAAATACTGCTATGGCAAATATTCAAGAATCAGTAAAATAATAAGCTTAATTAAGATAGAAAAGTTAAAATAAAATTATCAACTGAAAGAAAGATCATGGTAATATTGTGCAGAAAAGATGACATTACACGTAAGGGACGCTTAATAAGTGATACTCTTTAAGAGGAACATAAATTATTCGATAAAGTAAGATAAAAATATTAAAGAATATTATTATGAAATAATCTCTAAATTAATTCAGAAATCCCTAATGTTTTAAGCCTTCTGTAAGTTAATATTCATCCAAATCTTTGCTAGAATGCGTTTCAGGTACTGATTCGTGCGATCTTTGCTTCCTACAATTATTCGTTGCTGTGTTAAACATAGAGTTTTGTCATTTTCTACCGCAATTTCATTCAATATGATATACTTCTATTAAATATCAATAGATTCCCTAATCCATGTTTTCGATTTATTACGGCCACAAATGAATTCGCATCGACAGCCATCACAGATAATTATGTCCCGTCTCTACTGTATAGTGTTCAAGATCTGATCAATTAACATGCCCATACATACATAGTGCTCCATGTTGCCCCTTCTTAACTTACTACACTCCTTATGTGTCTAACTGTTCAATTTTTCCAATTTGCTTTGGATGTATAATGCCCAGAGTAAGAGAGGAAAGATTTCTTCCCAGTAAATTCTATTTTTATCCTACTAATTTTATTTTACTGCTTAGCTTGCAGTTCGGTATTACCACGACCATAAAATTATCCGTTGTTCTAAATGACATAAAGTACCTTCAACTCTGAACTCATTTACTTATGATATATATAATCATTACTTCCATTAAAATAGTAGGATATGAATCAGCAATGAATATTTCTCAATCTCACACAATTTTTTTTGCTAGTCAAAGCCGTTTAATTTTTATTGATTTTAAGATACCTTTTTTAATCATATACAGACAGTTTAACCAGAAATTAAGGAAGGTATCCGAGTAAATACTCCCCGCTAAATGTCTGCTTACAATTTTGGCACATTTCTAATTAATTTGGCAACTAGAAATGTTAGTTCATCACACGAATTCTTTTCAAGCGTAAATAGGAGTTCGCTGACTGGAATAGCTAAGTTAAATTAATGTGTCATATAATTATCTACATGATTCCAAATAATAAATAATTCGTTCAAGAATTGTGCATACACTTTGGGCTTTCATAGCGATATATCGGAGAGTTTTCTCCGTATAATGCAGGCAGACATTTTATATCGGAACTGAAAATGGTCGTTCCCTTGAAAAATTGCTTATGAAATTCCCTTTTAATTATAAAATACAAAGAAGTCACGCCTGAGTTTATTCTTGCAATGGCTATCCTTGAAGCCTAGACTGCGCTGGTGGTCCTATCAAGGAATACTGTGAATGCCCAAAGAACTATCCCGCAGAAGCACACGACTTAAGTAGCAGGAGGATGAAAAGAATTCTACAAGCAGACGCGGAGCCCGAGGAATAAAACAATAATGAAGAATTATTTTGTAAATTCTCTCCTGTGCTAGGGCGCGAGTAGTTTGAGTGATATATATATATATATAGGAAAGAGAGTATATATATATATATATATATATATATATACGAATTGAATAAGTATCAAAGAGAAATATGACTTCTTAACCTTTCAAAGAAGAACTGTTTCGTTTGTGGGCGTGACACGTGAATAATTTAACCGATCAGCTAATTCAATCTAGTCTAGATAGGCCCATCATTAATAAAACTGAGGAAGTCCGTATAAGGAACTAAACTGACATGAGCGAATACAATAATGGCTATCGAACCCAGGTGGCAGTACACAAATCTCAATTAATGTTTAAATCCAAATTGACTCATTATTTCCGATCTTCTTCGGAATTTAAGCATTTTCTTGCATCACTGCTGTTCAATGGCTACAGTTGTGGTTTGGAAATGTTGAAGCTTTGGTGCGAATGTGAAATTCCTCGTTAGAAGCAACAAATCTACGTGCGACCGTTAAAAAATTAGTAGATCGTTAGGTAGCAGCTCAATTGGAATTAACAGTAGACCTGTCGTATACAGAATTTAAACGGCGAATGTTGAATCTCTTCCATGTAGGAACTGAGGAATTGTTTGTTGAATTAAACAGACTCAAACTACTACCGAGTGAGCTTCCTATTGGTACCGGGATATGAGATGATGTGCTTTTCCAAGCTAACAGCAGGACGCATTCCAATTGTGACAGACACAACAAATTTCACATAGAAGCAGTTTTCCCAGCCGACGGATGTTCAGCACTATATGTAAATCGCTCTTACATAAGCACAGAAAAATTGTATCGCCGCCGAAGAGGAACTACTAGAAGTGTATTGAGCATTAGGTGAACTTATACATTTTCATCGGTGGGTATATGGACGTCTATACCTTTCAGAAAGGCCTATCGTATTGACGGTAACAAGATATCTAAATTAAACGAGTACATAAAACTATTGAAGTGCTTGAGAAATGCAATGTAACGATTTAGCATCGAACGAGTACTGAAAATTCTGTCGTCAATGCGCTCAGCAGAATTTCTACTGTTAGAGTATCGCCAATAAATAGGCAAGAAAGGACAAAACGGCGAACTGCATTCACACTCATTTGTTTTGATTCTACAAAATGAGCTGCCGGTGCAAAAAGTACAATGGTTTGTACCAGAGTGCATCTAAACAGAACTGATCGTTTTTTGGCATGAAACCTGTGGACAACCCAGGAACGAGCGCCTCATATACACATTGCCATCGGGGTTGTCATGGTCCGGCACAGTTAAAGAAATTCATAGCTATTGCCAAAAGTAAACTACGTGCCAGCATTTTAAACCACATAAAAAAGGAAGGATCATTCCTATTGCTTCCAATGCCACTTCTCGAAATATATTTTGCATATTGACTTGGTTGGTCAGCTGTCTGTCGCGCGTGGCAGAGTGGCTTGTGTTCTCTATGGATAAAAAGTTTATTCGACAAGTCTTCTGTAAAATTAAAGTAAACCACAGGGCGCTTAGGAGAGCGGTGATTCGGTCGATTTGGTGCAACACAGTTCAAGTCGAAGTAATTTAATCAGTGGTACAGGAAACTTGATATAAAGAATTTCCGAGCAGCGAATTATCATTCCCAGAATTACGCAACGGCTGAGCGTGCACAGCGGACGATAGAAGAGACTCTGCGATGTTGGTTCCGCAAGGCTTCTGGCCATTGGCGAGATAAATTACATTGTCGAGAGAACCATGCGATTTTCAGTATCAGCCACTACTAGCTTTGCAAAGGCAACAATGATCAATGGAGTGTAGATACGTCCGCCAGGCAAACCCGAAAACTCAGAATCCGAAGGCACGGTTTTATAGCCTCTTTGTTGTTGTTTTTATTGTAAGATTGTTTTAACAGACCTCCCGAGATATCCGCTTTCTAATAAAGTTGTTCCGAGCATCGTCGATTCTTGTCACAGATTTTCATTATTGTGTAGGATAAATTACGTGTAAAATTTTCGTTTTTAGAAATTGAAACAAAAATGTGATAATTGCTATTCTGTTCAGTCCATGTATCTTTATATATGATTAGGCTTCAATAAACGATTTGTTTATAAATTCAAATTAAAAACACACATACACACATACATATACATATATATATATATATATATATATATATATATATAATTCAGTTGAAAAAAACGCAAATTTCATAATATTAATAAAGCCATTCAAAATTAATCTTATTTTAACGCACAAGTCTGTTAGCCAGTTCGGCCTGCCGTTTCGACTGTTCATCCAGAAGTATCGACAACAGCTGTGTAAGGCGAACTCTGTTCTCATTCAGATTGCGAATCACCTGATCAGCTCTATTTTCTTTGCGTTGTGCCAGCTCGGCCGCAGTAAGCATCAGCAGTTCATTTTCGACCATGCAAATGTCTCGGGTAATGCGTTGACAGCGCTCATCACGAGCCGCTTGGAGACGGACAAACGCTTCACGTTGAATTTCCTCCTTTTTGGAATACCATCAATAAGCATAATAATGAAAAATAAAATTAATTTTCCATTTAATGTAGCTTATGCTTCTACTGTCAGCTATTAATGAAATCAGGCAGTGAGTCAAGAACTGCAACGGTAAACGGAGTCCTATGACTGTTGTTATCTTTCAGATTATATATGTCATGTTTATTACAGCCGAATCATCCTCCGGTATAATATCTCTTCACTTGGTTTGACGCTAAGAAAATAAAGCGTGAAGTTTAGCTACGCAAAGGCGAGTTGCTTCTTGATAATTGTCACTGGGAAATTATTAAACGAATGTTTTGGCATCTTTTCCGCGACGTTACAATTCTTGCAGGTGACAGCGGCCACTATTTGCATTTTTTAATGTTGTGCAATGATCTCAGCCTAGCTAGCTGTATGTGGACGTTTACTGGCATACTATCTTCTTTCTCTCCTCCAGAATAACACTGTCTGCGAAATTGTTCCTATTTTGGAGAATTTTACGACTCAAAAGTCCCACTTGAGTGATTTTCAATTTATTTTATCTGACTAGCTAATTTATCTTGCATTTTATGCATTATTAGCAATTGGAAAAGTATTATGTGTAAGCATGTTAAAATGGACGTTGATTTTACATACTTTAATTGTTATAAGTCCAACTCACTTCTGAAGTGTACTGCGACACCAAGGTTAAATGAATTATTTTAACTATCTCCTAATTCAAAACCTTCCAGTTTGAAAGACAATCTATCATTCATACGATTTCTTTTCTTATCAGGAAAATTTGTCAGTAGTAGTCATGACTGCAAGTGAGGCTGAAACAAATAAAACGTCAGTCGTAGTTGGCTTGGTTAGCCAACTAGAGCCAGCAGCATACCGGTTTGCAGTTGACTTGGCCAGCCAAATAGAACCAGTACCACATCGGTTTACAGTTGGTTTGGTCAACCAATTACCTAGTATACCATTCTTAAGCTTATTCACGGTCTTTAAAGCATCGCGTGGCTATCCATGCATACAAAAATCTATTTTTTACTTACTCTTCTTTTTTTGAACAGTTTAATGCTAAATTCAAAAGCGCTGCTTTGTACGTATGCTACTGCTTTATGGATGTTTCTATAAGAATTGCATTTTCAATTAATTTTAGTTCACTTGAAATATTATTTTGCATAATTAGAACAGAACTGCCGTTAATCGGTATTTTGCATTGACTGATGCAATAATGAAAAAAATGAACACCCGACTTGGATGTGACATAATATTACGAAAATTCCCAACTGTTTATTTCCTCCTCCAAATTAAACTCTTTCGATATCATCCCAGCTGCTGATGCCTGGGTAGGCCGTTTAAGACCCAGATTTGCAGACTGAATCATGGATTAAAACTTTTTTTGCAGTCGATAGATTCCTCATTGCAATAAATATTCAATTTTATTAACTCTCGATATTTAATGGAAATAACTAACAAATCATAAATTCATGACTGCCTACATTAGGATTATAGAATACTTATCGTGAGTTTCTAATATCTATTTTTAATGGCGGGTCATGTTCTAAACGTTCTATGACGTATTCATACATTGTTTGATGCGAAGAGCTAACATATATGCGATTGTGTATTAGGTGTTATGCATCTAGTAACTATTTGAACTAATTTGTTACTAGGTGTACAACAGATAATACAAAATTGTTCGATGTACATTTTTATATGCAGTAGTTCTTATAAAAATATTTTTTTATGATTAATTCTTAATTTAAAACGAGTCTATATGAAAATTAATTGCAAGATAAAGCTCTTTAGTGATCGATACAGAATTCTTTAAATGAAAAATAAGTCTACATAGACAGGCATATTGGGCTTCTTCATCTGCAGGATCTGTAATGTTCTTATATTTGAATCACCAAAATCAGTATCAAGTTCATATAATTAAATGGCTACCAGAAATTATTGGCATGGTCAGGAATATATCAGGGACTGACATAATGTTGTCTATTGATTTTTTTATACAATACTTAACCAGAATGCTAGTGAAAATTGAAATGATACAATAATGCCGATTTTCTAGGAATTATAACTTTTAAATCAGGTAAACAAAAAATACATATAAATGAAGATAAAATTATCACCGATAAACAGCTATATAATGGCCAAAGTCAATACGACCAGAAAAAAAGGCCTCTCCACTGTAACCATCGGTTAATAGATTTCGTGGTTGGTAGTCTATCATGTGTATGATGGCGAGAAATCCTGTATTAGGAACAAAACGTAATTAGTCATTTCCTTTTAGCATTCTTTGAAGCTCTTAGTTGTTAGGGCATCCTAAGATAATAATATTTCGCGGAGCCGATTGAAGTATTACAGTTATTTACTCCTAGGAAAGGTATCGATTTGCTTTCTAAATACCAACTGGGCTACTGATAACGATCTATGTACATTTGGCTTACGCTTACCGATCATATGATGGGCAATGTTTATGATTTCGCACTTCGAAAGGTCAAAATCCTCCTGTTAAAATCATTGCATGATGGCTTTCCGATAAATTGTCTATATAAGAATACAATTAATTAAGAAACGTCAGTTAACACATAAGCCAATGAACCACTCATTAGAACTTCTCGCATGAAATTCGCCATCAACGATTAATTTTTATGATAAAATAGAAGGGGGATTCTAGCTGGAACATATGGGAATAATGTAAATTGTTTTCTGATTTGAAATAAATACCAAATTAAGGGTAATAATCAAGGGCGAGTGCCACAAATGGATTTTATAACATATTATTATTAAATTATGGTATTATCCCAGAAACTTAATTTTGCTATGCTTTGATGATGACGAGGAAAGGTTGAAATACTTGATTGAATCTTACCAATAATCATTTTGTAATGTAGTAGAACTGGCCTAGAAATGAGAGTAGGCAGACGTGATTGAAATAATATATTTCACAGCTAATATAATCACTGGTTGCTTCAAACAGGGGATTGGTGGTTGATCAAAATATATGAATTTGTATTTTTAAACAAACGATTAAATAATTCAGCGTTTAAACGCACGGCAGTAGTATAAAGTTAAAAATAACTAGTTTCCATCATATTTGTAATAAGTTAAATTGATTTCTTTAGATACAAATATTCACACACACACAAGCACACACACACACACATATATATATATATATATATGTATATATATATATTTATATATATACGAGAGCGTATGTGTGTACGCGCGCGTTTCTGCGTCAACAAATAGCCATAAAAACTCAATTTAACTTTCACGTCGTTTTCGGCCAACCTATGCATTTGAATTATAATTAGAATTTCACCTCGCATTAGTGTTTATTTAAACGTGTCTTTGACTGTGTGTACGCGCATTCGTGGTTTAAATATTTGTATGTTCATTTCTTGCAGAGAATCGATAAATAGTCGGTAAAAGCAGTTGCAATAACATTCGATTGGAAACGTGTAGCATATTAAGAAAATTTGACTAAGCAACAAAATCAATTGAAATTTAGAAAAAACAAAAGAAAATAGGAAATTTAATTAATATGATAGCAAAGAAGACTACTATAATGTCCTGATTCAAGCAGACGTTGAAAATTGATAACTGTGGCCATAGGTAATTGAGAAAAGATGTTGTATTAATTCATTCAAAAAAGAAATAGGATCAATAAATATATAAAGAAAATAATTAAACGAAAGGAAGAAAACAATTAACAGATGAAATTGCCCACATGAGATTATACCTTCCGTTCCTACTGATTTCAGTTTATACATCTGATCCTATGTGAACTAATTTGTCACTAGATGCACAGCATCTAAAACCAAATTGAAGTTATTAACAAATTTGTCATTGGTTGTGCGGACGAAGTCTCCGCGAAGTTCGCGGCGAAATTCTCGACAATACTTGAAGAGTTTCCGAAAGAGACGCAACCGGTCTACTGGATTAATTACCTTCGCAACCTGATGCAAAGCTGATTATAGACTAAAAAATGCCTATATACAATAGGAATGATGATTTTATTATCTAGTAGTTCGTGGATTTAAAAATATCATATTGTCTAGTTAAAGTAAACATGAGGTCAATGTGCGAATATAGTGCAATATCACCATAAGCTACCGTATTGTGGTTCGTCAGTCTTGCAAACAGAAAATAGCTCATTCTCAGTAATTATAACAATATGTCCAATTGGACTAAACACGCGAATATCATTATCCATGATGATGTTAACAACCAGAAATAATTGAAGCTCTTGTTCCGGAGAAGCAAACTTCATGAAATCTCAGTGTACCGAAAAATGCATCCTAAAATCCACAGCTTTGTCGTTCCAGCGCCTCGCACAAGTAATAATCTGGACCGTTTGCACCACTTTTGATGTTTACAACCCAATTTTCTGGGTCGACGGCTAATTAAACCGAGATGCAGAATGACGTTGCCGTTCTTCTACTTCGGATTTTTCATAAAGTTTGAGTTATTTGCTGATATTGATTCCATTTGAAATGCAATCATATTAACTCTCCCCAGGGACGCCGATGAATAATTCATTTTAACAAATTTGAGAATCATTCTATTACGTCCGTGAAATGACACAAAATCCAGTTTGCTCGCACAAATGCAGGCTTTTCATTAAAACATATTAATTACTCATTATCTTCATAAGCGACGTGTTGATACGCAGATAATGCAATATTATCCACAATTCAATAGCATCTTACCAAGTAATCCTTTAGGATCGATTTTATCCTTGGTCATTAAAAGAGCCGTTTTAAAAGTATCCGACGTTCAATGAGGTGTTGAAACAACTTGATAAAGTGAATTTTAGCATACTAGTTAGTTACTTTGATATCTCGGTCTTGATGTTCAATTTTGTGTAGGTGTGTGCGTGTGTAATAAGAAGTATTGTATTTAAACGAAAATTAATTTTCTTTTTAAATATGGGCGTATCTTCCCATTTTACGTTTAATTTGTTCGTCTTATTACGCTTTATTAAGGCGAGATGGCCGTTATTTCTTTTGATATTATAGAACTTCTTTTGACCAAAACTGTTATTATATTTCGGTTAAAATATAAGGCAACTTTATGAGTTACATCAAACGCAAACCTTTAACGAAACGAGCATTGTTTGCACGAATGAAGATAACAATAATCTAATTAAATCCAGTTTGCGAAACTCAAATAAACATCAATTCCATTTTGTACATATTCACACAACATAGAAAATCTGCTCTCATTTACACGTAACGACGCGTTTCGGCTCTTCTTGATCACATATTCAACACGACGATAAATTGCTTCAAGTAAAAGAATGATAAAAAAGTGATATGTTTATATAAATTAATGATTTTATTTCTTGCTGTTACCTCGCTAATGGCTATAATTATACATAAAATAGTTATATTGTAATCAATCCAGCATGTTCTAAAATATTGTCAATGTAGTGAGCAGGATTTTGTCTCCTTCACTCTGGCGTGCTATTTAATTTATATTATAATCTAGTTATCTCTGGACTGTTAGTGTTGTCCGACATTTTGAGTTCTTTCAATAGCCTATGAATGTTTACTATTTAAATCAAGTTTGTGAGCTTGATAAAAACACCAGTCCCATTACATTTAACTAGTTGCACAGCAGAGCAACACTATAGTCAGTCCTACGTTGCTATGTCATGCGACTGGGTAAATAGTGGGATTGGAGTTTTTAGAAAGCTCGCAAACTTATTCATATAAAAGTCACTAAAAAACTCTTTATTTTATGAAAAGTGGAGTTTTGATTTGAGACAAAATGTAATTGTGCAAAGTGTATGGGATGTATATCAAATAAAACAGTTTTGGTAGTTTGAATTGATAAATAAATAATGTATGGAAGTACAAATTTATTGCAAAGCAGAAATATAGCGCAGTTAAAAAGGCCATTATTTTTTCGCCAGAACTCAACCCAACTGTAATATCTGGTACCCTTTAGAGCCAATTTGTTTGGTAAGCTCGGGCGATAAAGTTGAATTAAACACACAATATACAACAACAAACAGGATGCGAAATACGTACAATCAGGATACGCATAAATGCGCGTGAACACACACAAACGATTCACCGGATTATATTTAAATAACTCAAAAATTTATTTTGTTTATTTGGCTGAGGATTAAAATGTTGCTATACGTAATATTTTTCCGATAGTGCTAAGTAATTATTACCGAAGTTTAAAAGTAATAGAGCGTTTGAACCATCGTCAAGTATCTATGCTTTTTCTACATAAATTCTGAAGTTCTTTCTCATATAAGCTAACTCGGCGTTTCGAGACATTTTCTTGTCTCCGTCCCAAGAGAATACCAAACAGTATCTTATAAAAAGAAAAACTGAGAAAACACAGCTATAGCGCAAGTAGGCTATTTTGTTCAGATGCGTTTATTTCTATTTATTGAAAATGGTGTTATTCAGAATTCACTTCGCGATTATCCAATTGGTGTAAGCAAAACACAAATGTCTGCATATAAATACATATTTAAGTATGCATATAAAAGCGTATATAAACACATATATCCACATGTGATTGAATACATGCGTTCAGAAGTTACGTTAGATATCTATTGGTATAGTAATAAAAGTTTCAAAAGAAAATTGAGCAGTTTCGCTTAGGCGAGCCATATTTAGTTATTTAAATTTTGTTTATCAGTTATAGTTAACTGTTATCCTACTTATGGTTGCCCATAATGTTAAGGTAATAATAGTCTACATTTTCGTTACTTGTGTCATTCTTCTAGAATAGTTTTTGTCGTTTGTTTAAAATCATCGCTTTACTTAAATTAATTACTTACTAACAATTTTGACTGGATGAGACATGTTTAATTTGAGAGTGTTATAGGTATTTGAGTTAAACTGAACCTGTGTTTTGATTGTTTTGCAGTACCAATTAATAAAAAGTTTGATAAAATCATGATACCGAAATTAATTATAATAATATCCGACCGTTTTTTATGTATGGTTCAGCGTACTATTAAAGATGGGGTAACTTGTGAAATAACAATGAGCAAATATTGCGTCTACCGAAGGGCAGTCCGGAATTTGAAAGTGGTGTTCTTAACCAGAGATAGAATATTGCTTATAATATAAGAAGCAACATAATACTTCAGAAAAGCAAAATGGCTGAAAATTTTTAATCTCTGTTCATGTACAAATAAATTATGGTGTGTCTTTATAATAAATTATAAAAGACTTGCGTTAATAAAAGACCAATAATGCACATATCATTTTAATAAATTTTTAAAGCTGTGTCTAACCATCTACTTGAATTATTTTTTGCGTCTAAACATTTAAAGTTAGAATTATCTTATGATTTAGTCTACATTAATGCAGTTTTTCTGAGACAATTTACCGCTGATCATATTGGAAATACTAGTGTTTCTTAAATAAACCCTGAAAAGTATATTTATCAGTGAATTAGTCAATTTTTTTAACCTTTGTGTGAATACTAATGACACAAAGCTTTTGTGATAATTTATCTTGACCATATGCAATAGCTCTCAAGTGCCAATATATTTGGTTTATTAGCTAGTTAATTGGATAGCCGTGAAGAACTCGCGGCAGCAGTTAATAATTTAAAATCTCTGCTATATATTATAGTGTCCAGAATTCCAGAAGCAACACATAACCATAACAAAAAGGGTTCCGGCCTGCTAACGCATCGCCTGCACCGCCCCTGTCAGTCATAGAACATACGGTCCGCCGACATCATCAAACATCACGCAGCGACCGGTCCCTCATCACAGTGTTAGCAACATAATTTACACATATATCATCATCCAGGAAACCAGCTGGACGCCCACAATCAGATAGGTGTTTCCCAATGGCAAGCTCTAGTAATTGGATTATAAATCATCGTATATGAGGACACATAACTAGAAATTACAGATGAACGTGTTAAGACGGGAATGTGCATGAATATTCACGGCGGCCTATATATATATATATATATATATATATATATATATATATATATATATATATATATATATATATATATATATATATATATAACAGTCTAAA
Source organism: Eudiplozoon nipponicum (assembly GCA_029291075.1). Lineage (NCBI taxonomy): Eukaryota > Metazoa > Platyhelminthes > Monogenea > Mazocraeidea > Diplozoidae > Eudiplozoon > Eudiplozoon nipponicum. Next base: position 23,343 of record JAQBSW010004051.1, read on the forward strand.
ATCTAATGCATGCGTGCAAAAGTTACAGTAGTTTGTTAAATCAATTGCTCACGTTCGTGAACATTCTGAGACATGTTTTAGTCTCATATCAGCAATTGCAAATCTATTTCGGCTATCAACTCCGAATAATTAGCATACGATAATGTTAATCGATAAATGATTTAATTACAACAGATAAAATATGCAATATTGGGTGATGTTAAATATAACAAAGTAGTGCTAGCACCTCATTATAATATTCAAGTAAAATCAACTAGCTACTAGTAATTAAAAATGAGGAACTGGCGGTATTCAGAGGAATTAATAAAATTGTTAAAATAACGATGGTCGTTAGAATGAGTGAGCGAGCGAGAGGGAGAATGTGAGAGAGATATAAACAATAGAAATAATCGATTCTGTTCTATTTTCTGTGGCGATTAGTGAGGCGGTGAGCACAAACATCGTTATAACAAATATATTGTAATAAATTTTATTTTACCATTATGGCTAACAGCGATAAATGCGAGGATACAGAGAAATTAACTAAGAAATATAGTTTAAAAGAAAGTTTTTAGGAATTGTTGTTCTAAATTAGATGTTCATTCAATATATATATATATATATATATATATATATATATATATATATATATATATATATATATATATATATATATATATATGTGTGTGTGTGTATGTGTGGATTAATCGAGCCTGACATCTCAGAGGCTCAACTATGTTATTGACCAAAGAGTCTCTATTTATACCGTGAAATGTGTGTCCACTTAAATCATTCTAACAAATAGAATAAATTAACGGTTGTTCAAAACAAAAGATAAAAGCCTGACGAAAGGTAGGAAGCGTAAATATAAATTTATAAGACAGTATAGAGCCAAAAATATTAACTACTGTTCTTCCGTTCCATAATTTTAACCTCTACCTCTGAATTTGTTGTATCTCATGTCTTTTCAGCCTCTTTTCCTGCAATTCAACAGTGTCTCCTTGAATATCAGACACGGCGATTTTTCAATCACTGCTACATACATAAAATTTCTCTTAAATTTTAATTCAATTGATTCCCTAATTAACCCAGTCAATCTTCTGCGTTTGAACATCTTATTCAGATGTATCTACTTTTATTTATTGGAAGTATTGTTATTCAGACTTCGATTTACTTGCACTAAAGCAGAGTTTTCTGTTTGGATATTGTGTGATATTCCCCTTAGGAAGAGACAAAAAATGTCTAAAAATTTCGGGTCAGTTTGTATGAGAAAGAGCTTGAGAAATAAAATTTAAAAAACATTAACACAATAAAGCTGTGATGAAAACAAGGTCATTTAAAGACCATCTCAAAGCAACATTCATTGTGTAGTGACAGAGTACAGGAGAAATGATATGAATAAAATAGAAAATTTGTTTTTATGTTCAAACAAGCTGCGTTAAAGTTAGAATAAACATAACATTTATATGCATAAATTATTTTTCTGGGATATCGACCACCCACTTCAAAATGATAAATGCCATTTTCCTTGCGTAATAATATGCAGCTCGCCTATTTTATAGATACCACAAGAATAAATTTTAGCATATAGAGATGACAAGATCTACTTTTTCGTCATTTTAGATGTAAAATGGGCAATAAATGAAAAGACATTTTCACCGTTGAAAGCAAGGATAAAGAGTCAGATAGACTGCGTTACCATAATTGAAAACAGAACCAAAGTAATCGACCTAATAAAGTTATTATAGCACAATAGCTAAAGAATTTAGGAAAAAATCAGACGTAAATCTTATTTATATGATTGTAAATTAGCTCTGCTGACCCACAGGTATAAATGCGTAAGATTGTACTAAAAATATTAACAAAATAGAACAACGTTTAATGCGATTGTTTATTAGGTGTTGCGCACCTAGTAACAAATTAGTTCAAAAAGGACCAGAATGGTAAAGCAAAGTCAGCATGAACAAAAGGTATAATCTAATGTGAATATTCGTTTCGTGCTTACTGGCGACTCATAAGTAGGAGCCGGTATTACACCCTATACCCACTAAATATTTGGTAGAGGAATGTGGTAAAATTAGATGGTACAATCTCCTAAACGAATGTGTAAACCTGCAGTAGTGAAGCTAACTTCATATAAAGTCGTCGATAAGGCGACTTTAAAGCCAACTCAATATATATTATAAAATATATATATAAAAAGCCTGTAAAAGGTACCAAAACTAGGGTTTTTTGTTAGTGTCTTATACCAACACTATGGTTTCCGAAAAGATACATGACACCAACGCTATGGTTGCCGAAAATGTACATGGTTCCAACACAATGGATTTCAAGATATGCTAAAGTTCACTAAAAATTGAAAATTAAAATAACTGACGAAAAATATTTTATTTCAGCAAATCCATAAACTATGGCCTTGATTGATATCAGTTATCACTTTTCGCGGTAACCATGACGTCACTCAATTAAATATATGACAGTAAGATACTGTTTGTGGCAAAGAGCTAATATAAACGCAATTGTTTGCTTGGTGTTGCACACCTAGTAACAAACTACTACAAATATGACCAGAAGGATAAACCCAAGTCAGCATGATAAAAAGGTATAATCTCCTGTGCACATTCATTTCATGCTTATCGGCGACTCATTAGTAGGAGCCGGTATTATGTCCTATATCTGCAGTGTATTTGGTCAAGGAATGTGGGATAATTCGACGGTAGAATCTCCTATGCGAATGTGTATACCAGCAGTAGTGTAGTTAACTTCATATAAAGTCTTCCACAATGCGATTTCAACGCCAACTTAGGAGATATACTATATATTGAGCCAAAAAATTGTGTCAACAGTATGGTTTCCTAGTTGATACGTGGTACCAACACTAGGGATTTCAAGATATACCAAATTGCACCAAAATTGAGAATTAAAACTACTTCTAAACACCTGCTACTTCCAAAATTCCATACATTCATTCAATTTATCATGGCTGCCAGTAGCACGTAATAAATAATCAAACAGTTTTACAGCACAAATCACAAGCAAAACTAATTAATTTGAAAAAAAGTTTCGAAAACATTCTTTTATAAAATAACAGTTTTGGTTTTGAAAAGCACAATAAACAGAAAGCATCAATTGTAAATTACATGTCAGACATGCTCATATAGCAAACTCCAGTGAGCTATTTATAGGACTATCGAGACGGCAGATTAACTGTCAGATGAAATACCACGCATGCTCTATTAGTTTGTTTTTAACACCTGTCAACCGAAAAATGATATCGATAAAGATAGACGAAAAATATCCAACAAAAGGATTGCTGTCTAATATTTGGAAATAAAAGCTGTTTTCACAGTCTGCCATAGGTTTTTTTATATTTCCATAAAGCAAATGAGATAGCTCAAACATCATGAAAAAGGTTTCCTTTAACAAGGCCATATTTTAAATGTTAACAAATGAATAAGGAAATCAAAAGAACAATCAAATTTTGTATTCATGTTCTTGAAAAATAACAAAATCGCCTATTTTACAGCCTGTTATATAATTATTCAATTAAGGAACAGATAAAGAAGTAAAATTTAAAACTAATGCTATTGAGATTGAAATTAGTATTGCTGAACCTGAATAAGTAATTGTATTTGTGTTCGTAGTAGGGAAAATTTATGATCAGTGTCAATATGAACCATGGCAAGAATATGCTATTTTTTAGACCAGTGTCTTAGTTCTGGCTTTGTGAAGCTACAACTCATCTACCTTGGCTACGTGATGTTAACTTATGAAGCGGCCTCTACTAACGTTTGAAGACTCACAGGCCACGTTGCAGCTGCCTTTACCAAATTATGCAAACCAATCCTGAGCTACCCGTTCATTTATATAAGCACCAAACCCATGATCTTCAAGTTGATTATATTCTCGATTAATCTATATATTGCTGAGTTATGGAAGGTGATTAATTGTAGCAGCTACTACCTGAACAGTTTTGTGAACAAATGCATCTACTTCCATTAGAGTACTCTCTAAACAGACTGCCATTTCGTGTCCTCCTTTCTGGGAACACTACCAAAAGTTCCAAAATTTCTGATAGTTTGCAAATAATGAGAAATTTTTAGTCTGGTTTTAGGTCTTTATTTGGTATGAGATGAACAATCTTAGGACATAATGTTAAAAATTTACCTAGTAAGATACGTTTTATAATGACAGAAATATCTGCCATGTACAACAATATGCTTTTTTTTAAATCAGCTCGTATAACTTTGTTTTGGAAAGCATAATAGACGAATGTATAATATTCGTCTAATGCAATGAATCGGCTTTCTACGTATTATCATGCAAATACTAAAGAGATACAAAAATCCTATCTTATGAGAAGACTTGAAATTGAATTTGCTATACAAAACAATCAATAATATGAATGAATAATAGCAGAATGAAAACATGTATGCAGGATGATATTAGTTTTATCTTCAGAATAAACTTCCATCGCTGTCTAGGAAATCCAGACTAGATGTAATGGCGATGTTATCTTCACCAAACTGCTTTGTAATTTAAAATATCAACTATTGCTGAACTAGGTGGATCCCACAGTCAGGTGAAAGAAGCCTGGCAATGCTACCAACTTAGCACACTAGCATACCCGCTACGCGGGCCTGGATTTCCTAGCAATTCAATCCAAGTTCGTTTGAAATCCACAGTAGCGAAGAGTTACATCTCCAATAATAATGAAATTTGACAGCATATACATTTATTAATCAAATTCTATATTATACCATCCATCCATGGCCCAACAGCTTCACCTATTTATCCACTCAGCCATCTATCTATCCGCCAATAAATACAAAGATACAAACATATATGCATACTGCATCCACGAGAATGACGCCGAATAAGTCACATTAAGCAGACATGTAAATCGAGCAGTTTATATAAGGACCTGCAATTGTTAAAATGAAATTAACCTATTTAAAACAACGTGTAAAATATTCGGCTATAAATTTACACAGGTTTATCTTGAAAAAGATCCTCACATTAATTTAATGCCCATTTAATTATTTTCAATCAAAATAATTTGCAATATATATATATTGGAGCTTCAAAATGATATTAGTCAACAAAATTAGAAAATCAATGGATCTCACTTTTGTTCGTATATCATTATCATCAGTAAATTTTCTCCAACCGAAGCACATCATTAATTCAGTTAGCATCTTTGGACACCCGATATTCTTCATTTATAACAATAAATCACCTTTAATAACTAAAAGATATAGAGCGAAAGCACACGCACACACACACACATTTATAAACTCAAAAACAAATTAAAAACAAGAACGACTAAATGTGGATACTTCCAGGAATGGAAATCAAAATCCGTTGGAACAAATACTACTTCCCTACGCTAACGTAATATTTCAAAAATAAATATCAAATGCTAAGTTCTCCATATTTGGTTCATAAATTGATTTTAACCAATGAAATTAAGCGTAACTCTTGCGAACTGCCTGGTATACATTTCTTTTGTGGAATTTTATTGGTTGATTTTGAAATGCCAAACTATTTGCGAAAATCGAAACGCTCAGAAATTCACTACGAATGAAAATGAGTAAACAGAAATTCACAAAATAATTTTTTTTTAAATTTATTATCATACCCGACGAACAAAATGCATGATTTTTAGTAACTAATTTTTTAATGAAAAATAGCTCATCAATTAAATGTCTATTCGTATAAATAAAAATAACTTTTATTTCGATTAAAACTCCCGTATTATCGTGATTCGATCTTATTCACAGAGTTAATCGATCATAAGTTTCTTGTAATTACGCTAAACATCGACGTGCTAGGAAATGTTTTAAATGTGAGCGTTAGCGTGTCTATGAGGAATAATGTTTTCGTGTGTTTGTGTGTGCCAATGTGTTTATGTACATGTCGATTGAAATATGAATAAGAATTTTGGATGAGTGCGTGATACCTCCTTTGTCGGAAAAGAAAGAGTATGTTAAAAATGGAACAAACCCACTTGATGCAAACATCATACAAAAATATTGAAACGTAGATTAGAGCAGTACACTTGATTATTTACTGCGATCTGATGCATCATATATCCGGTGCCAACAATGATGCTTGCTTTCTGAATATTCTCATTCACTTCTTACATAGTTTTGACTTCTAGCACAATATTTTACCTGTTTTTCTTGTGCATAGTTGGTTTCTGTTCTTGTCATGCATCCCTCTTCAAATTTTAGTTGTTTTTAAAATAAGTTTTCTTCTGCCTTTCATCTTCATATTATTTTGATTTCTTAAAACTTTGACCGATAAAGGATTGCGGATATATAGCCATGATCTGAACTGTAAATGACGTCGCATTGCCTGCTTCTTGTTTTGATACATTTTCTTGCGCAGGTGATAACAAAACTGCTGATAATGCCATTATTCACCTTCGTTGTGTTTTTCTTCCTGACAAGGACGAAATTTGAGGTGATCTAGTAATTGCTACTGTTTCTTATTTTTATCTCTACTAATCTTTTGCTAGTTAAACAGAATCTTGTAGAAGTGAAAATTTTTTAAATTCCGATCTAGTTCATGTTATTTTATAGCAAAGACCTATATATTGTCATTTTTTTCAGACTGTCTTTCAAAGTACTGAAAGTTCACTATAATCAAGTTTGCATTCTTGTTATAAACACCTGACCCAGTAAGTAAATACAGCTGTCAGTATAAATTAATTATTGTATAGTGAACAAAAAGGCAATTCAACCAGTAGACCAGTTTCGCCCTTATTGGTAACTCATCATAAACTTTCCAGAAGTTTCCGCGAACAGGGTTCAAACCTGGGCACGTCTGATTTGGAATCTGGTGCTCTAACCACTGAGCCTCCATGCTACACACCACACACAATTTTCAGTTGTATATTAACTAATGTTTCTCAGTTATCGTTTACTTTAGGTGGAGTAATATGGCATCGCTTTAGACCCAAAGTTCCAACCAGCCATTCGCAATCTGTCATTATAGAACAGACATGAGGAAGTGGTATTGAAATGAACATTTCAAATCATACTGAAAGGTTGTCGGAACTTCCTTGACCTGTATAAATGTTGTACAATGTTATGAAAGACTTACTTAACCGAGCTTGTAAGAGACAGAGGTAAAATTTGAATTTTACGATTGCTTAGCTAAATTTTTACCCTCCTGCTGTTACAGCTGCATACAAACGATAAGTGATTTGGATGACGATGGAAGCTAATTATTAGCGTCTGCTCGTATTACTCGTCGAGGATTGCATAATTTGTCTATTCAACTTAATTAATTTTTTGTTTAACAAACTATTATATTCCCCTTTTCTGCTAAAGGTAGCTGCTTGCGTTTCAGTTTATGGAACCTTTCTTCCATTTTATGTTCCGGGCAGATCCTTCTTAGGCGGTACGCTAAGTTGTTTACAAGGATCTCTTGTATGTCACGAGTATACAACTTTTAAATAGGCTTTGGCAAATCAATAACCATCTTCTCCAATTAGTTGTACGTCCATATAAGACAGCGTATTATCTGATTCTTCCTTCATTATCATATTTTTTATCAATATTTAATTTAGCGATTACCTCAGAGACACGTGAAACATCATTTTTCAAACAGGAATCCTATGAATTTGCAGAAAAATTAAAAAATATGAACGTGGTTGACAAAAACTCTCTTGATGTAACATCACTCTTAACCAACGTTCCATTGCGATCTGATGAGGAACGAATAGTCAAACATTCCACGTAGATAAAGCTTGTTGCGGGGAGCTAATATTTATGAAATTGTGCATTAGGTGCTGTGCACATAGTAAAAAATTAGTTAAAATAGAGCCAGCTGGATAAACCGAAGTCAGTATGACTGGAAGATAAAATTTCATTTGCACATTCGTATCGTGCTTACTGGCGACTCATCAGTATAGGGCATAATACCAGCTCCTACTGGAGAGTCACCAATAAGCAAAACTTTCAATTAATAAATTGATCTAATAGAAGCCATTCTTATGTGCACAATAAATGTGCATTTTTACTCTGAAAAAAATATTGCCATCAAACACGCGATGTGGCCAAGTGAAATTGCATAGTTATGTCTAACTGATGTGCATACATACAACCTAGAAAATAATAGGTTTAGATTCATTATAGTTAACTAGAAGCTATACAGGTGTGGTGTTGATCTGTTTCTCTGCTTTCACAGGAAAACTGACTTGATCTGAGTCCAGCAAGGAACAAACGCAGTAGATACCAATTTAAAATTGGCAATGAAGGGATACTCAAATTATACACTGCCTATTTCGAACAAAATAACTGATTTCAGTATAATAAGAACATCTTGCCACAGTCTTACAAAAGAAATAAATTTGCATGGGCCAACACAAAGTTATAAATTCTGTGTGCTCCAGACTTACAAGGAGAACTCAGTGAGCAACTTGGCTAAGCGCATACGAAGAAACTGTTCTAAAAATCAAAAATGGAAGAAAAACTTTCCTAAACGAAAGCAGTGTTATAGATAAATGAAATCTCAGAACGACATTTGATGTCGCACGAAATCTAGACAGATGACTTCAACAGACAACGAGAATAGACAGGTTAGCCATAATTTGCCATATCGAGGGAAACTTCCGACAAAAGTCTTAAACAGGAAATTGAAACGAGTAAAAATCCAATTATTCACGCATCCAGATGAATATCATCTTTAATGCACAGCTAGTCATAAGAGTAGACGCGAGCAATCAGCTTCAATGTTCATCCAAATAACTCAGTGTGCAAGTTTTAATCTAGCTGGGACAGTAGTTACATACGAGGCAAAAAACAGCTGATTAGCCGTATGCATCAGCGATAAGTAAACTAGCAAGTGAGTAAGTCGGCCAGAGTAGAAAACACGAATACAAGCCAAAAAGTAGATGCAACAAATGTTTTAGAATAACAGTTAAATACCGTTTGTTGCGGAGAACTAATTTATATGCAAGTATGTATTAGGTGTTGCGAACCTAGAAACAAATTAGTTCAGTTGTGACCAGAAGGATAAACCAAAGGCGGCATGAACGGAAAGTATAATCTTATGCACACTCGTTTCGTGCTTACTGGCGACTCATCAGTAGGAGCCGTTATTACGCCCTTTAACCACTATATATTCGGTAGAAGAATGTGGAATAATAGGACGGTACAATCTCCTAGACGAATGTGGAAACCTGTAATAGTGAAGCTAACATAATCTGAAGTCAACGACAATACGACTTCAATGCTAACTCACACTATATCATATATATACCGAGTCTGTAAAGGATACTAACACTATGGCTATTGTGTTAGTAACCTATACCAACATTATTGTACCGAAAAGGTACATGGTACTAACACTATGGTTTCCGAGTCGGTACATGGTACCAACATGATGGATATCAATTTATTCTATAGTTCATTGAAATTGAGAATTACAACAATTTCCAAATACCTGTTACTCCAGTAAATTCATACACTCTGGCCTTGATGTTTTAGTATGTTACAGGCCAAGGTATAAAAAACGTATGAAAATACATGAGTCTCTTTCTATAGAACAACAAGGGCCCAATCTAAATATACAGAAATTTTTCTCAATTTCACGGACGCGGGATAACTAAAAATGAAAGCATACATACGGCAGGAATGAATTACTCATCACAAATTTCACTCAAATCACGAATTACACAATGAACACGCCAATAATAGCATGATTATGTGCCAAATGGGCTCCATCTGAGAGAAAGGCTAACAATAACATAAGTTGGTATATAACTGGAACTTGCGTGTAGTGCGCGCCTTGGGTTACGCAGTGGATGCGTAAGCGATTTTGAAGCAAGTGTGCCCTGGTTTCGGCGACTCCGGCAAACATTTGACGTGTTCGCAACAAAAGCGAAATCGATTCATTTTATGTAATGCCCCTGCTACCTAATTCAATGCTCAATTTAAATTGAGCAATGCATTTCGATTCAATATCTTTTCCACAGGTGGTGTAATGTCTGATCTAAAATAAAAGATTTGAGGTGGCCAGTTGAAGCGTTTAGTCGAAAGTGGTGCATAATAGACTACAATTTAAAGAAAAGCTGACCAATAAAAACATAAGCTGGTATTTTGCAAGTATGTATTAGGTGTTGCGAACCTAGTAACAAATTAGTTCAGTTGTGACCAGAAGGATAAACCAAAGGCAGCATGAACGGAAAATATAATCTCATGCACATTCGTTTCGTGCTTACTGGCGACTCATCAGTAGGAGTCGGTATTACGCCCTTTAAGCACTATATATTTGGGTGAAGAATGTGTGAGTTAGCGTTGAAGTCACATTGTCGTAGACTTTATATGATGTTAGCTTTACTATTGAAGGTTGACACATTCGTCTAGGAGATTGTACCTTCCTATTATCCCACATTCTTGACCAAAATATATAGTGGTTAAAGGGCGTAATACCGGCTCCTACTGATGAGTCGCCAGTAAGCACGAACGAATGTGCATGAGATTATACTTTCCGTTCAAGCTGCCTTTGGTTTATCCTTCTGGTCACAACTGAACTAATTTGTTACTAGGTTCGCAACAACTAATACATACTTGCATATATATTAGTTATCCGCAACAAACAGTATTTAGCTGGTATTTTAACTGAATATTGTATGTAGTGCACTGCTTAGGTGGCAAAATACTTGACGAGTGTCCCATGCGGGGGAAACCGGTCCAATTGAGAATTCCCTTCGCTACCGTATGCAATGTTCACGTCATACTGAAAAAGAATACATAATAAAATCCTGCCATGACAAAATTAATTAAATATCACATCCACAAATGGCACGGTTTCTGTTTTTTGACGATCGATCAAGCACATTAGATTAAAAGAAACGCCAACAATTATACACTTATTGGAAAGTCTGAAATAATAGCATGTGTTGGTATAAAACTGGTAACCACTTGCAGAGCGCGGCTCAAGTGACAAAAGAAATGATTGGTAAGAGCCGGAACTAAAGGTTTGAAACCGATTACATAGATGAATTTGCATTTGCTGTGTAGTCTACACCGACAATATATACCTATATATATATATATATATATATATATATATATATATATATATAATCTATTGATTTAAAAACTATTCAACGCAAGAAAGATAGTTGGCATTTCTAAAATATTGTTGATTTTGCTCTATAAAGTCAGGTAGCGGTAGACTGCTGACAGACATGGGATAAGAAATTTCTGACTATCTAAATGAAGTCGAATCACATGCCTAAATATGCAACTAGTAATACGAAAAATGTTAAAAACGATAAAAATTCGGTTTTAAAATTAATAATCCATAAAATTTGGTTAAAAAGGCACTAAATATCATTAGGTACGATATTCAAGAATGCACGGTAGCTCACCTCCGAAGACAGAGTCTGGAAAAGCATATTCTGACTTCTTTTCTTGTCCTTCAGCGTCAGATGGAGATCACGTTGCTCCGCTTCCAAAACGAGGTTCAGACGATTTTGTGTTGACTTTCGTTCTTCATCGCGACGTTCCAAAATCTTGTTTGTACATTTTAAAAGTTCTTGCATATCATCTAAAGGAAGGGGGATGGAAATTGGCGTACAATTACACTGAAGTCAACACATTAATAGAATTAAGCAATCACTGATTGCGCGTGTGATAATAAAAATTCTCTAAAACAACGGGATTAGTGCTTATATTAAGCTCGCATACCTGATTTGAAGAAACTAATCGAATCGTCAGCTGCTTGTAAGAAGATGCTAGAAGATAGAAAGCAATTAAGCTAATGTTTGAGAAGCATACTTTAAACCGATGGAACCATCTAAAATTCTCTTAATTGATTCCTCTTAAAAATATTAAAATTTATCATTGCGGAAACGGCTGAATGAACAAAGATCACATGCTAAAATTGTCCCCACGATGGAAAATCGCAGTTTCAACGAGAAAATTAAAAAAAAAACTGTGACGATGAAAATTGTAAAGTGTCGCTAAACTGTTATTCCTCTATAGTTATTATACTTTCTGTTGAAAGGGCAAATCTAGTGGTGGAGAACGCACCAACGACTCTATTTAGGTCTGATGTGAATATCAAAGAATTACTCCGCAGTGCGCTGGACTGAAAACGCAGAAGGATTAGAAGAACGCTCGATGCAGCTATCGAGTCTAGGCGCTACTAATGAATAATAAAATATTATGTGAATTTGTTTTGTTAACAGGACGTGCCTTTACGAAAAAACTAGCTATAATGATGGCTAATAGAGAAAATGTGTCAAGTAAAAATATAGCTTCTCCATCTCCCTTAGAAAAATTAGTTCGTATGTTATAGTGGAAGATGAATACCTTAACCAAAATCTTTGAAAATACTAAATTTCTTCTCACATTGGCGAATACAACAATGGCGATCGAACCTAGGTAAAAGCAAATACCTCTAGTAGTCCTTGCATTCGAATCAACCAGTCATTCCAGACCTTAGTAAGAGTTTTAGCATATGCATGTAGCACTGGATGTTGAAAGGCCAGTTGTAACTCGACAAATATGAAACCACTGTGTGCGCGCAAGAGTTCTCGTCGAAATCACCAAATTAACGCGTATCCATCCGGGATTTAGTGAAACCTTTGGCAGCAACCCAATTGGAATAGCCAGTCGTCTTCCTGTGTGCAGAAATTAAACGGCGAGTAACAGATAACTCAATAGATCACTTGTTTAAATCTCGAGACTCGATCAATTGCCTGGTGAGTTTCTCTCGATCAACAAGACACGAATTAAGCGGTGGTTGGCCAATCTTACGGATTCTTTTACGGTTATTCAACCACATTGGGCCATTATGTTTATTCTCCATGACTCGACCAGTTAAGTCCATATACCGAGCAGAGTTAAGTCAGGCTTCTGTCGCAGCGATGGTGGCTGCGAGTAAATGATGCACCAACTTATTAACACATGATTATACATACAATATGTATTTAATTTTCGTGGATACGCGAAAACCACTGTTGGGAATAGACTTTATTCGAAAATGAGTCAAGAAAATCGATCGTAAGAATATACGTATATGAGCCACTAGGCCAAAGGTCTCCAGACACATAAAGTTCATATGTAGCACTTCGGCACAGTATAAGGAAAATCCGCCCCCAAAGTAGAGGAAGGAGTTTCGAATCTTGCAAGGTACTATATTCAATCTCCGGTTTGCAATGAATGTCTCAGGACTAGGGTTGACCGCTTACAGCTGTGCCTAGAGTTAAATGACGATCACGAAACACCAAGAATATAAGGCGCATCACCATAAAATCTCGCGGCGGCTACTCAAATAACGCAAGAGATAATAAATGCCAGTTTATTAGAGCTGTTTTTGTCTGGATTTGAAGCGCCTGTGGTATATTTGATTAAACGGATGGCTCGCTCTGACCTGCGGCTGATTTTCGGCAATTAAACGCAACCATTAAACATGACCCGTATTCACTGTCTGTCTTGTGTGATCTGTTCTTGCAGATAGTGAGTTGGAAGTGGCTTTACGGGTTTTGCCTCAAACAGGCCATTTTGCAAATTGGCGTCCGGACTTAAGACCGCTAGAAAGTAGGGGCACAGGTAGCACAAAGCTATTTATAATTTCTTCAGGTGCCTTTAGGTCCAAAGAACGCACCTAATGTGTTCTAAATAAACATGGACTAATTGGTGGCTGATTTGTCCTTTACTATAGCGTACAGTGACGACCGGATTCGAAGGTACAGTCCACCAAGGAATATCTGGCGCCTACCATTAAATAAAAGTTGCACCGTTCTATTGGCATGATGAATTTCTATAGACTATAATTGGCGCAATTCTCTTCGAAGTTAACTACTGCTAAATTACCGCTTTGATGGACGGGGACACAAACAGCAGAAATTGATAAACACCACTATTTTGACGCTCCTAGTTGGGCGCATGCCAATAGTGACAGACATCTCAGATATAGGAATAGAAGCAATATTCCAAACCGACGCACGACCGGCACATTATATGTCACACTCTCACGAGAGCGGAGCAATATTATATCACAAAAAAGGAACTACTAAAAGGAAATTGGCGAAAAACGATCTATATTTTTAAGTCGGTGGTTAATTAGACGTCTATACAGATCAGAAACCACTAGTTCATTAGCGGTCTCTAGGAATTGAAAATAAACTAGTAAATAAGTATACCGAAGAGCTGTAGGAATTTGATGTTACGACACACCATCGAGCAGGTATCGATAACGTTGCAGGCGATCGGTTCAGCAGAATTTCTGCTACTTGGTATCGCCATTTATCGAGGTCACCGACATGCAGATCATTGATGCCATATTCCAAGAAATATTCGGATTGCTGTAAAACGAAAAAACGGTGTCCGCACCATATAGAACTTTGAGCTTGCAAGGTGGGGCTTCTGGTGCGAAAAGAAGGTATAACAGTGTCAATACCAACAGCATAGATCGATTTTAGCATGGAAAATTAAGCGCCCAATGAAGCGTCCGATACTGCGCGCTTTTTCTCGAAACATTGCAGTCTCCGTGTGGCAAAAAGATATTCGTAATTACTATCAATAATAAAATACGTTTCAGCGATATAAAACACAGAACAGAGAAATGGTCACTCCTGTTGCTTACAATTCCACAAAACATAATCATTTTCCCGTCGCGTGTGGCACATGGTGGAGCGGCATAAGTGCTCTCAATGTTAAATAAATTCACTCGATTTTTCAAGTTTTGATCTTTGAAGTAAATCACACCAGAGAAAATTATAAGTTACCTAAAAAAGCGCAGGCTAAGGTGATATTGTGCACGACAAGTTAGCGTAACAGACCAAGGTGCTCAGTTCAAATCAAAGGAATTTAATCAGGGATGCGAGAACCTTGAGATAAAGCATTACCGAGCCAAGATTTATTTCAGTCAGGTAAACACGACGGTTGAGCAAGCGCAAGGGGCATAGACGGGACTGCTAGTTCCTAGCGGGACAAATTAAATTTACTGCAGCGAGCCACCTGTTTTATAGTATCAATAGATACTGGACATTCTCCAGCACTCATTGACCATAGAGTGTAGATACGTCTGCCAGGCGAAACCATAACCCGAGGATCACAATGTTACTGAAACTTATCATATATTCAGGAGCGCCTACAACATATAACTCAGGTCGAGTGCGGCAACTAGTGAATGGTTTATGCCCAGCAACTACCATGCAACCGCCAACGCATCGAAAACTGCGTTATGGTAGCTGAGGTGAAGCCTACGGCGTTGCACGCCGTCATTGATGGTCCGCACTGAACGGGGAATTTGTAGGCGGAGGACAACAATTGTGTATCAACATACCTTAAGGATCCCGTGTTTTGACAATCTATCGTTTAAGCAGAGTGTCGATACTTGCTAATAAAAGTGAGGAAGATGTTGCAAGGATAATCATGGAGGCCAAGAACTCTTCAATGGCTCTATTTAAAGCTGCTGTGAATGCCGAAATATAACTCAAGGAAGTGTAAGACTGAAAACGCAGAAGGGCCAGGAAAACGCTGCAGGCGACAGCCGAGACTCAGACATTAATAATAAATAAATAATAATTAACTAAATTGGTCTTAATAACGGAGTGCGCTTTTTACGAGCATAAACCTACATGTAGTGAAGTTTAATAAAGACATTTCATCAGGTAAAACTATTGCTACTATATCTTCCACAGAAGAAATGGTTCGGATGCTAGCGATGCAGATGAATACTTTAACCGAAGAGTTTGGAATTGGTAAGTTTCGTAAAAATGCAACTGTTATTGCCAACACTGAAGGAATTCGAATAAAGAACCCAATAATTATGACAGAATATATATATCATGCCAAAAATAAGCCAAGGTAGGAGTAAAGGATCGTCTCCTGCTGATGAGTTAGCCGTAAGCACTAGGCACAGACGAAGACTAAATACAAATTTCAGATATTGCTAAATACAGCAAACATTCCTACATCTTATAGTCAATACAATTTAAAAATAATTGATTGCGTGGGTGGTGGTAACAATTCTTTAAATCAAATTTGCGAGTTTGAAGTAAACACCAATCCAATTGTATTTAACCAGTCGTCGAATAAACTTAACAAAACCACCGCCACCCGCAACGCACTGACACGTTTCGACCTTCCTTGATCATCATCAGAGTACGACGGCAAACTGACTATCGAGGATCAATCCGCATTGAATATATATGGAAATCAAATTTAGATATGCGGCTCTCACTTCTAGCAGTCTCGCATACATTGAACTTGACTGGAAATATCGGCTGCACAATTTATATGCAATCACGAACATTAACTGTTTGTAGCTTTCGCCACATATACATACATAGGTAATACAATTTAACAATAATTTCGTTGCGGCTGGCGGTAGTTTTGTTGTTGTTCGACAACTGGTTAAAAAAAATGGGATTGTTGTTTACTTCAAGCTTGCAAACTTGATTTAAAGAATTGTTACCACCACCTGCGCAATCAATTATTGTTAAATTGTATTGTCTTTATATGTATATGTGGCGAAAGCTACAAACAATTGAAGTTCGTGAATGCAAAGAAATTGTGCAGTCGACATTTCCCGGAAAGTTCAATGTAT
Source organism: Eudiplozoon nipponicum (assembly GCA_029291075.1). Lineage (NCBI taxonomy): Eukaryota > Metazoa > Platyhelminthes > Monogenea > Mazocraeidea > Diplozoidae > Eudiplozoon > Eudiplozoon nipponicum. The sequence continues at coordinate 39,903 of JAQBSW010004051.1, forward strand.
GCGAGACTGCTAGAGGTGAGAGCCGCATATCTAACTTTGATTTCCATATATATTCAATGCAGTTTGATCCTCGATAGTCAGTTTGCCGTCGTACTTCTGATGATGATCATGAAGGGTCGAAACACGTCAGTGCGTTGCGGCTGGCGGTAGTTTTGGTATTTTGTTCGACGACTGGTTAAATACAATGGGATTGGTGTTTACTTCAAGCTCACAAACTTGATTTAAATAATTCCTACATCTTATTAGTTACTCACAACTAAAATACGAGTAAAATACTCTAAAGATTTACATTTTTCCTGAATAATTGATAGATTATGCACTTGGACAATATTCTTTATTTACGTACGACATTTCTTGGAACATATATTAAACGCCTGTCACATTTTGCGTGAAGGTTTCTTCCTCTGTTAGTTTAAACTGAACACAACAAAGTGTCTGTTTCGGATCTTTGTCTCAACGTCTCACAGAAATATATAATTTCAAAATTAATTCGAAATAAAGCCGGAAATATAATAAATTTTATTTAGAAAACTTCCATACAATTAGGAAAGGAACATCTTTCAGAAAGAATAAATATCTAGCAATAAAATGTTAACAATCTGCACTAATTAAATCGAAAAACACGTACATGTTGAATCCAGTTTAATTTTAAAAGTAATAGACGAATTACAAAAGATGTTCTAATCAAAAAGAAAATATTATGCTACAAACAAAACTATCATTGAGTTATGAAAGCCTAATTATTTCTTGTTCATGAAAAAAATTCTATTATTATAATTAAGGTTGCGGTCTTGATATAAACACCTGACCCATTAATTACTTACATATGTCAGTAAAAACCAAGAATTGTATAGTGTAGAAAAGGCAATTCATCCAGTAGACCGGTTTCGTCCTTATTGGGAACTCATCATGTACTGGCCAGAATTTGCTGCGGACAGGACTCGAACCTGGGCACGTCTGCTTCGGAATCTGGTGCTCTAACCACTGAGCCATCCTGCCGCACACTACACTACACACAATTTTCAGTTATATTGGTGTTTATATCAAGTTCACTACCTTGATTAAAATAATTGTTATTAACACCCGCGCAATCAATTTTCATTTTAAAACCGACCGCGGCGCTAATTATGTTGGTCTATTCGCTAGGACTGAAATTCACAAATAAGTCTTTTCACTGTTAAAGTGAAACAACACACATATTTGCTAATGGTTATAATATTGTTTGTCAAATTCATATTTAAACCACAAAAACATTTCCTACTTTGTTCCATTCGAATAAACGCATTAATTAATCATTTATTTGCTGCACTATTCGTGTCATACGTCATTTTAATCAAGTTTTAGAATTTGAAATAGACATAAATCGCAGTTGCTTCGCAAATTAGCTGTCATAAACCTCACAATAGAACATATTTAAATTAAGTAGCTTATAAGATAGAAAAATGCTGATGTGACACTTCAGCTATTTACCGCACAGGAATGCAGCAGCTAAAATTTCTTAATTGAACAAAATCTCTGCGATATAGCGGTAAGCACTTAAAATTAAATATAAATCGAAAGGCAAAACAGGACGGAAATATGTAAACATGAACAGAGTGTGAAAAGAAGAAACAAATCAATTGCGTGCGTCACCTCCAGTTCAAAAACTATGTTGGTAATTTTGTTTTTAGTTATTCAAGTTATTCCTTTGAACACAAAACGATCTATACAATATTTTACCCTACATTTACAGTCTACTAGTTTAGAATTAGTACGACCACCTAATTTTTGAAAAATAATGGTACATTTGCCCTGAGGCGCCATTTCATTTAAGCCAAAAGTATGATAATGAATTTGGCCGTATGCATTATGGACGTATACTTAACAACAACGGCAGTCTCAATTGTCCTTCTAGCATGTCCTTGTATGTGAGAGTATTTCAGTTGTAATTTTGAAACATGATTTTCAACGAACCACCTGTCTAGAAATAAGAGACCGGAAATACGTTTGAAACAATGATGGCGAGTAAGAACCTACCAGAGAGACATGACAATGTATCGATTTTATAATACATGAAGCTTAATGTGACCATTATAAAAGCATTTGACTCCTTTACAAAGCTTACTTGAATCATGACTAGTCACCCAATCATCATAGTTTGTTCCAATCACATAAAAATCGATAAATACACGATAAATTTATTGTTCTACATTATGCTGTGTAGTATATACCGACAAAATGTACATAATAAAATCTTATTATACCTGTATTCCGTACCACTTGCCCAAGTGGCTTAGTGTTTGTTCTATTATGACAAATGGAGATCCACATGAGTAAAATCTTTAACAAACACGTAAGTTGGTACATAACCGTAAATTGCATAAATTGTGCAACTTTGGTGACGCGAACGTCCTCAGGTTCATGCTCTGGTCGTGGAAATTGTGGTGTGTTTCATAGGTAGCCAATAAGCATGAGACTAGTTTACTTAATGAATTTTATTTACTATCTCATGCAATGAGCAGTTTAAACTGGCAAGATATATATATATATATATATATATATATCTATATATATATATATATATATATATGTGTGTGTGTGTGTATATATATGGGTTGAAATTTCGAATGTGGAAATTTGTCCAGGTCCCTTAAGTCCTTAGTTTCTTTGTCAGCTGTTATTTACATCAGCGTTTATATCTTCTATCTTACACCGCCTTTACAACGAATATATATATATATATATATATATATATATATATATATATATATATATATATATATATATATAATTAAATCCGCAAGGAAACATTAAATATCAGTTCCCAATGGCAGTTTCATAATGACAGATCTAAGGATACTAGTTAGGACTGGATACAAATTGATGCCATGTAGTTTTCAGTTGAAGGTAGGCCTGAACAAAGACACTAGTCGGAGTATAAACGAAACATGCAAGTAGAACAGTGGATGAGTTGTATGACTCTTACGACAAACTGCTCTGTTTCAGCCCTAGTTACGGCAATTCTGGCAAGTATTTTATAATTTCCACATGGGAACAAATCTGTGTATATATATGTATATATATATATATATATATATATATATATAATTATTCAGCAGGAAGGTAAACATAAAAATGGAACAGATACGAGTAAATTTATTTGTGAATATTTTTGGCAAGATAGTGACGAAAGACTTCGCAAAAGCATACCTGCACAAAAACATTTTAAACCGTGTTCTATATACCTTAAAGATTTATATACATTACAAGACGTGATTCATTATTTTTGTTGTCGTTATGAGACATGCATAGACGGCTTTCGTCCTTATTTGGTATTAGACAGTATTTTCGTGGCCGGGATATATATAACAAATAAAAGAAGACCAGCTCCAGACAGCAGTAAATTGTAATTTGAAAATGTCGACTTGGAAAGGTTCAAAGCAAAATACTTTGAAAACGATAATTATGAGCACATTCTTTTCGAAACTTAAATTACTGCTGATTTTAATTACATTGTGCTTTGTCAGTGAGTTAGAAAAACTGGGATCTCACGTGACACCGTAAGATTGGCGTCTACTGAGATTACTTGACATCATCTGAGCTGCAGCTGCGTTATACAAATTATTCAATCCATTTGGACGAATGCCGTCGATTTTTCCAAATCAAAATTTTCAATTCGCGGATAATGCCACCAACACTATGACGAGGGAGACGATTGACTGTGGCTGCCGCCACTTAGTCCGCTTTGTCAACAAATGTAATCGTACGGTTTGATCTAGGCCACGTCTGACTGTTCGTTAGGAGATATTAATCAAAAGAAATATTTAAAAGACGACCAGTTCTATCCGGTGATGGTACCATGTACCAGCGCTTTTTATTTTGGCATTCCCTGAAAAGACCAGTTGCACATCTTGCCCAGCAGTTACTGACGCTAATCTGGTAGACGGATGAGCCTATCTAAGTGAAGGACCACAAATCTCAAGGTCGGACAATTTTATTCAAAGCTACGGCCGCTATCATAACACGCAATATCATCGCTTATCAGGAAGGACCTTAATGTCCGAAAATCTGTATTTGAACGGGAGATATCGTTTCTTGAGGAGGCCTGAATAAATCTAAAGTACTAGCACAGGGTCTTCTAAGACCCGCTGGAAGAGACAGATTTCTGGTAATGCATGAAAAAACAAATAGACATATATATATATATATATATATATATATATATATATAACTTTACATTGCTTTTAAATATTAGTGTATTTTTTATTAGGAAGAGAAAACATATAATAAGAAAGTGGATAATGCCGTTTATTTTGAGAATACTCAGCTATACTGGCACCGTCAGAAAAATCAGTTATCTCCGAGCATATATTTGAAACGTGGCACTCAAACAATTTGACGAATTTCTCATTTTTTCACAAAGCACGGTTCGAAAAATTGTTAAACATATACGAAGTTCTTTAAATAAAACAACAAGAAATCGTCTAAACATTCAACCGTTTCATCAACATGATAATTTAACCGACTGCCCACAAATCAGACAACCGAACAACAATTTACTAGTATCCGGGATAGCACAAACACTCACTAGACCAATTATGTATTACGTGTTGCGCACCTAGTAATAAATTAGTTCAATTATGACCAGAAGGATAAACCAAAGATAGCATAAACGAAAAGTATAATCTCGTGTACATTCGTTTCGTGCTTACTGGCGACTCATCAGTAGGAGAAAGTATTATGCCTTAAACCCACATTATAATTGGGTGAGGAATGTGGGAAAAAATGACGGTACAGACCAGCCTCAACAAACATTCGATCGAACTGGCAACAAACTAAAGAAAAAAAACAGCTGCAGAAATGACATTACTATCATCGTTAGCAGTGACAAAGATTTCACAAAAATATGAGCAATCAACACTGCAATACACATACCCTGCGCTGTTACCAAGGTAACAGAGTGAAACAGAAGAACAAGGCAAAACGAAAAACATTCGTACACGTAACAGCCAAAACAAAGCGAACACTTGTTCAAAACTCAATCCATAAAAACAGGAATGACCATATCTCAAACGTTTTTTAAAATAAAATGAGAATGACACCTACACACACATACACGAACACGGATGCATACGTATATGCTCCTACAAATCAAACCAAACATGAAATAGAAGTAAAACGGAACATCAGACTAGTTGCCACCATAATAATTAAATTAAAGCCAAGGATTTCTATGAACTAATTATTGTGAAATGTAGCTGAGTATTCTCCACATAAAACGGATATTATCCACTTCGTTTTTGAATGTGATTTCTCTTCCTAATAAAAAATATATATATTGTCGGTAAAAACTAAACATTGCATACGTTTCCAAATACAATTTATCAACCAAACCAGTTTCATCCATAGTGGCTACGCATCAGTAAGTACTAGAATTTCCACAATCGGGATTTAAATCCAGAAACTTTTCGCTCAGAGTCTTGCAACTCTTCTCTTACGTAACCTAAGCTACACCTCGCAATTAATTTCCAGTTAAATAAACACTAATTTAACTAATCAGTCTTCCTTGCAAATAGTTTCTTTTAGGTATCGCTTTCGACCTAATGTTTCAACTATCTATACCCGACCTGTCATTTTAAGACCTGGAGACGTAATTTTGAACTAAGTAATGATTGCAGGGTTTGATTACATATTTATTAACGTTATCAACAAAACATAGCATCAGATAGTAAATGTGATTCATAAACTAGATCGGTTTAGACCATAACTACACTCATCAGCATTTGCTAGAATATCAGCGACTGGAATTTGAACAAAGGGGCATTTGGTTTACAGATTTGCATCCAATCTCCTATATTACCAAAGCCGCGAATTGCATGCAATTTTCAGTCGCATTATGTAACCAATCTAAACCACATTCGAAGCCACATAAGTATCGCTAACGACCAAAAGTTCCAACTAGTCATCCGCGATCGGCCGTTATTAGATAGATGCCCTGCAATTTGAGAAATAGATATTGAATTCAGGTGTACTTGCATAATTATGACATATAACAACGCCAAAATTAAACAATCAATGTTTGTACGGGTAGTTATAACAGTTCTTTAAATCAACATTGAAAGCTTTAAATAAACAGCGATGGCATTATACTTAACCTGTCTAACAACGTAGCAAAACAACCATGAATCACACATATATCGACGCGTTTCGAAATTCCATGATCATCATCAGAGTAGAACGGCAAACTGACTAGCGTGAGTCTAACCGCAATTCATATATAAGGAAAGCAAGATTAGATCTGCGGCTCTGGCTTCAACAAGTCTCGCACACATAGTTCTTGACTGGAAAAGTATGCGAGACTACTAGAGATGAGAGCTGCATATCTAATTTTGCTTTCCTTATATATGAATTGCGGTTAGACTCTCGCTACTCAGTTTGCCGTTCTACACTGATGATGATCATGGAATGTCGAAACGCGTCAGTAGGTGTGATTGTCGTTAGTTTTGTCATATTTTTTTCGAATCGCTAAATAAAATTAAATTGACGTTAATTTCAAGCTCGCAAAATTAAAAATCAAAGATTTTTAACATGAAAAAAAACAATTAGTGAATTATATCTAAAATAAAAGTGAATCTTTATCAATATCAATATTAATAAAACTGGTAAGATAGACTGGTCAAAATCCTTATATGCATCAGCATGTGCAATGATAGTCCGATGCCTAAAAAAATTTCAAAAATTGTGATAAAAATTTCACTGTCCAGTTCTTTGCACATAAAAGTTATTACATTTTCAAAGACCACTCACATTCAAATCAAAAGTATAGAATTGACAGCCAAGGAAAGTAAATACATTAGATACTATTATAATGAGATATAAACTGTATATTTATTTTAAAAGTTGAGGTCGTCATTTGTGGCTGACAAGTTACCCAATGCTTTACTTTGTTTACAACCAATCAAACGATAAAAATTGAAGATAATTTATACAATAAATTTAGAAAAGAAAAGAGGGTTGAATTTTATTGTATACGTAGAAATGCAAAAAACTACATAGTGTGTAATATCTGTGGAGACGCTAGTTAATAAGGAAGCAAGTACTAAAGCATTTTAGACCAAACACAGTTAACAAAGAATACAATTGTGTATTAGGTGCTGCGCACACAGTAACAAATTAGTCCAAATATGACCATAAGGATAAAGCAAAGTCAGAAAGGCAGAAAAATTGTTTGCATTTAATTAAACTAGATCTACTTTGCTACTATAAATTTGCTATACAAAGTTCCCGATGTTACCATCAAATTGAAATTAGGTTAAAAAACAATGATCAATTTAAAATCGCTGTACGAACCTGCTGTATACTAAAAATATGCTTCGGCGACCAAAGTATTTCTACATTTAAATTCCTACCTCAAAATGATGGAATTCAAAATTATACAAAATTGATAATACAAATAAATATGTTTCGATTTCGCTCGGATTAAATCTATATATATAATTTAGTAAGACACACATGAGGCATTCTATTTTGATATGCATATATATATATATATATATATATATATATATATATATACTCAAATATATGACAACCAATCAGTCTATAGAACGAAAAAATCTGATACGAACTAGTGAGAGTATCAAGCTCTTTGCCTTATTTTAGTCACAGAAAATATGAATGGTTTTTATAACCAAAAGACGTATGAATGGCAATATATATAACAAATGACAGCATGCATTAGACACCCAGCTAGCATAAAGTAATCAAACAAATTTGTAATGGCGCATCTACATTTAACTCTTGATTGCCAAATGTTAAATCAGATTGTGAGCGATTAATGTGAATGGTCAGTATAGCACAAGCGTGATTGACTGCAGTTCACACGCGTTAGCTACGAACTAGAGCTATCGAATAAAACGCGTAACTAATTATTTGATCTATTAAAACAAGAAGAAATGTTAATTAAATCCAGGTTGCGAAATTCATATAAATACCGTTCCCATTATATACATGCATTTGCCAGCGTAAACCACGTTTAGTATAATATATAAAAGGAAATTCATCCAGTAGACCGGTTTCGTCCTAATTGTGAACTCTTCAAATAATGTCCAGAATTTACTACGGACGGGGCTCACACATGGGCGCGTCTGCTACAGAATCGGACTCTAACCACTGAGCCACCATGGCGCACGTTGAGCACTGTTTACATTCTTATAATTATTTTGTTTATATATATATATATATATATATATATATATATATATATATATATGTGTTAAAGTGTATCCCTATTTCACAGTAAGATAAATTTCTGTCTATATATTTGGTCTTGTTAGAAAAAGGAAAGTCAAGATGTTTGGATGCATCATAACGCGGCCTGTGTTGTACAACAAAATTGTACCATTTATTATCTATATTTCAAACTTACGCAATGTAAATTGAACGTTTATCTTCAAGGAATGAAAATTAGAATCAAATCTAAAATCAGACATAATTGCAATATATAAAACAGAAAATATCGTCAATAAAATGGTGGCATGCTGTACTAAAAGCATAGTTCGGAAGTTGCACTTAACTTTATACTAAGCATATTTTTCGCATATTCTGCTTCGCATTTCTGTTTGTAAAATTGATTAATTCTAATTGGGCTGTCTAACTGTTTAGACTGTCTCTAAATTTTGGCTTCGAAACAAAATGTTTACAATTTTGGAAACCTATTTGCTAAATTACAGTTGGTCTATTTATGGCAGTTTATGTATAAGCCTTCAAGCGTAATATTGTCTAATAGTGAGTTTTCACATTGGTAGCACTACATAATCAAGATGGTTTGACTCTCCCTGGTGAAATTAAAAAAGCTACTAATATGAGACATGAACAAATCATCAAATGTAGGTCACTTACGTTATGAATGAAGAAAATAATAATAATTTAACACGGTACAGAATCTGCTTACAAGAATAACAGATAAACATATGCGGTCCCCTTCTTACCAGAAAAGTTTATATAATCGAGACGTACTCGTTACCAGGTCTATATTAGTTGCATAAACATCATTAGCACGAACGGTTCAACATTAGTACTCCTGTCCTAACAATTTAATAAAATGGAAAATAAAAGCTTACAAAAGTGGTTAGTAACTGTAGTTAAGACCTCTTGGTTGCAATATTACATTATGAATTGCACGGATTGAACAATAAATGTATTAGCTTATTATCCTCGTTCTGGCTAGCAAGGAATTGCCACATTTCCAACGGAAATAGTTCAATACTCATTGTCGGGTAACTTCAACAGGCCGTAAAGCATCACATGCAATAAGGTCACGATAACAAAGTAATTGGCAAATGTCATTTAAACCGCTCATCTCGTCATAGCTACGGACATTGTACAACTAAGATGTGCGTAGTGCGTGTGAGCCAAGTATTCAGTTACACACACTTACAAAAGCGTGAACGTTCATCCAAATGAGGCTGTACTGACTGAGCTGTAATTTAATTATTTGAACGCGTCAGACTAATTATCTAATTTTCACCATGTGACGTATGTGGTTAGGTAGAGGACAAATACACTAAACTTATACGCTTAGTTAAAAAATAAAGTTAAAATAAACGAAGATCATCACGTACTGGACGGAATTTGCCACGGGCAGGGCTCGAACCCGGGCACGATATCCATTGGATAGAATATGTGTGATTTGAATCCAGATAAAGATAGTCTATTCTAAAAAAAAGTTGTCTTATTATTTTGATCTTATTTGATGTGATGAGATTCTGACTGATGAAGGTAACCCGCAATAAGGACAAAAATGTATCCCTGGGAAAGAGAATATGATAAGTCCCTTTTTAGTCAAAACAAAGACAATAGAATTGTGCAACATCCAGTATCGCACTCCTATATTCCTCTTAAAATAAACTTGATTATTTGTCAAGCGTTTAAGTGTTAACGAAAAAGATTAAATTTCCGTTGTTGGTATGCATAAATTTGTTAGTATAAAATAAGCATTGTATATTGTTGGTCAGCCAATTCATCCGGTAGACCGGTTTCAGCCTTATTGGGAACTCATCTGGTGCTCTAACCACTGAGCTATCCTGCAGCATATTACACACAATTTTCAGTTATGTACTAACTAATGATTTTTAGTTCGTCTTTCCTATATGCGGAGCTTATATGGCATCCCTTTGGACACAAAGTTCCAACTAAACATTCCCAATTAGTCATTATAGAACAGACACCACACTACATGGGGAAGTGGTATTGAATTGAACATTTATGTAATTAAACAAACGTCGGATGCGCGGGCGGTGATAACAATTACTATAATCAAGGTTGCGATCTTGATATAAACAATTGAACCCTTATGTAAATACATTTATCAGTAAGAAAAAAGCTTTGTATAGTGTCCGCTGCAAATTCTGGACAGTACGTGATGAGCTCCCAACAAAAACGAAACCGGTCTACTGGATTAATTGCCTTTTCAACACTACACAATACTTAGTTTATACTGGCAAATGTATGTACATAAAAGGCCAGGTGTTTACATCGAACTTGCAATCTTGATTAAAGTAATTGTTATCAACGCCCGCGCAAACAATGTTTGCCTAATTATACTTTTTTTGTGATAAAAAAAATAAACTGTTCTCCGCCCCAAACAGTATCTAACCGGTATTAGATCAATTTGGCAGCCTGTCAAACGGTAAGCATCAATTGAATGGAAACCGTTCGTCGCCTCCATAATGTAAAACTGGACAAAATGTATTTAGCTCCTAAATTTTAAAATTTCTGCACCACTAGTTTGCTAACACCGATACTTCTTGCGGGTTAAGAACCAAAACATTTTTTAAAGCGTATCTATCAACATCGACCATCCATGTACTCGAATTTGGCTTCACATTACTACTATTAATCAGATATCTGCTTGTGCTATACAACAGCAGGAGAATTCACGTTCCATTTGATGCAAATCTCCTCAAGATTCCGCGATCGCAAAATTTAGTTTTAAAGTATGCATGTGTATAACTTAATATTATATGTAGACAATCATTAACGCGAGCAGAATTCCATGGGAATTCTCTTTTAATTTCTTATTTAAATTCCTTTCTCGTAATAAAGGATTTTAAACAACGAAAACTTTTAATTATCTAGTAAAACAAAAGCCACTGATTATGCTACTCTGCTAAAGATATGACCGAGACGTGAAATATTTTGTTGTCCTAAAGTGACGGAGATTTTACAGCCTGCCATTTTTAATGTACGCAAAAGGCCGACTAATTTGATAAATACTTATTTATTAGTCGCACTGACAAATTATGGCATAAGAATTCCGCAGAAGTTAGCTATTTATTTAATTATTTTCAACTTGACAAGTCTGTTCCGGCTAGCCATCCTTGCATTAAGTGCACCACTTACTCAGGATCTCTTGTCGACGCAGTTTAAATCCAGTAGCTAATTCTCCATTAGATGAAATAGCGGCCGCCTCAAGCCAGCGCTTTCTTTCTTCCTCTTCTTCGCGTATTTTTGCCGATTCATCGGCTTCACGAAGACTTCGAGTCAGTTCGCGGTCCTGCATAAGTCGACTCAGCAGCCTTTCAGCATGTTGTTCAGCCGAGCGAAGTTTTTCCAAAAGGTTTAAATGCCGAGCATTGCGTTCAGCCTGCAGTTGGGCTAGATCCGCCTGTTGTCGGCTGTCATCCTAGATTAGTTTTAGTTCATCGCAAGAAATTTAATTACCATGTCCAAGGGCAGTTCATGTCGCAAGTTAGCATGATTGCGATAATTTGACGATAAAAAATGTAAGAAATTTTGTTCATTAATTAAACTCGCTACGTAATAAAAGAATAGATAAGCATAAATTACAAAGGTTTCTATCAAATAATAAAGAAGTAGTCAATAACAAATGAAAAAGTCTTGAGTAACGTGTAATTATCATTCCAATTAATAATCAACAGCCTTTGTATAAGTTATGCAAGCGCGTGGTCACATATTTAGTACAGTATGTCAAAATATTTTCATAGCGGAAAGAAAAATCTTTTTCCTATCTTTCATCGATTTGTGCACGAAAATTTCTCGGTAAAATTCATATTGAAACTGAAAGAAGACCTACAAAAGGTATGCCTCATAATCAAACAAAACATTTTGAAAATGGAAAAAGGATCACTTTATTTTATAAAATTATAAAAAACAATTTCTCAACAAACTATATATATATATATATATATATATATATATATATAGAAGAACAATTTTACCCGTAAGAAACTAAAATTTATATCAGCACATTGTTTAATATGTTATATATATAATATATATATATATATATATATATATATATATATATATATATAATGTACTGCGTATTTGTTCTCATGTATACAATCACGCGCACATTTTTTTCTAGTGGGAACAAAAAGGGATTACGGACGAACAATTTTTAACAGAAAACTGTAACAGTCAGAAACGCTTTGTTGTCAAAATGGAGCAAAATATGCTGTAAGTACATTAAAATTACTCCTTTAAAAATTAGGAAAACCTGGAATATCCCAAGCATAATTCTCAATATACGATTGTGAGAAAAAGTCGATGTCATAGTCATCTTAAAAGAATGATAACAAATGTGTTGGATTAAAGATGCCGATCTCCGCGCGTGCAAGACTGCATGCGCGAGACAGTGCAGCCGGTGGACAATGCTAAACGCAGTTCTTACATGCACAAATTTTGGCGAAAGTTAAAGAGAAGAAGGCGCTTCTTAATTTTTTCGGAGCAGAGAGACGTGCTGTCATGAGCGCAGTGGATATCTACCTATCATTGCTGAGTTGCATGAGCCAATTAAGACAAATTATAGGCAAATAAAAAATCGCAAACATTGGTAAAGTAGCATAGTGAACCTAACTCCTAAGCACATACCTTAAAAAGTTAAAGGATTCAATTACTTGAATGAAGCTGTTTTGAACAGGGTTATTTTGTTTATTTTTCACGTTTAACCGGGGTAATTTATACTTGTTCGTAAATTTCATACCAATTACTGACATTTTATTGAATAAGTGTGTGCCGTGTATATATGTGCATGAACCATAAAATTTACGTGCAAATGTACTATAATCTAAGTGGAACTACGATGAACCCATAACAATAAAAGAAGTTCCGTCAGACAAGATTTCATTATTTGTATGTGTATGAATAGCTGTGAAGCTTTGAATGAAATATAATTACGCGCACGTGAACGACATTAAAATAGTTCTACAATGATTTTATGGCAATTCCCCTTGAACACAACAGAAAATTTGTTTGCTTCTTTAAGTCAAGTTCGTGAGATTGAAATAAACACCAAGATTTTGGCTGGAGTTAGTTCGAGATTCCAACTAGTGCAAACTTTACTTCCTACAATTCACAAGAGCTGTGTTACAACTACAGCCTGGCTATATTCATCTCTCGACATAATTTCAAAATATTCCTTAATCAGACTTTTTTATATATGACGACTGCATATAGATATGCAGCGAAAATGTTACCAATTAATTACGTATCATGTCTCCGGTTCAAGTAGTGCAATATAATATTCAACGAAATTCCCATATTTACTCGCAATACTGTTGTTCCCTGATTGCCTTAATTGAGCCTCTTTTTTCAGAGACATACAGGAGGCTACCGTCTTTACATTACATTGTATATACTCATGATGAGACTTAGTGTTGTTCTCTTTTCTATTTTTGGTTAGGATATTTAGGTCTTTGGGTAAAGGATTGCCTTCAAACGGTTCGTGTATTGTATTCTGATGCTACCAATTTTTTCCCTGCTTAACAGAAAGTTACAAAATAAGATAACGCCAGAAAAATAGCAAAATTATCCAAAATGATTAAACCGTAAAAGAATGAAACAATAAAACAACGTTTACTATTAATAAATCGCATAAAGCGTCGAGTGTACTGACAGTTCCAAAAATCCAAGAACATAGTCCCAAGCACTCGAAAATAAAAAATCAACGATATTCTATTTAAGAGAAAGCATAATCCGTACTAAATAGCAATGAATTAAGTATAAAATCTAGGACAACACAGAACGCGTTCATAACATCATTGGTCAGGTTCAACAAGGATATAATATCATACATTATGGTAAAAACGGTTATAAACTTCATTGTAACTTACGTTATTAGCAGTCTTGAATGTCGCCCGGAACCAAAAATTTAATAAAAAGCATTTAATTATTTTTGGGAACATGCCTTGACAGAACACAACAACACTTTCATGTAAGCATATACCAGAAAATATATAGTTAAGATAAAGTTTATCTATTATTCCCATCGGCAGTAAATGTTTAGCTATTGCAAAAATTCGCATTTTAGTAAAAGTTAAATCTTTACTTTGACGATTTCTGTAATTAAATCATCTATGGTTCCGTTTGTTACTGAAGAAAAGAATTTAATAAAGTGGAATATTTTAAACTCTAGTATAGAAAGCAGACTGAAAGGAAGAGTCAGTTAAAGGATGGCCTGAGATATTGCGGTTCATGATAAGTCGTTCAAGCAATATATATATATATATATATATATATATATATATATATATATATATATATATATATGTGTGTGTGTGTGTGTGTGTTGTGCCACAAAAACCTTTCCATTATTTAAGACTTAAGTGACCATAATAGCCACTATTTTAAAATCACCTGATTAAAATTTATTTCAAGTGAATGTATAACTCGTAATCGGTTTAAATACATGTTGCTGGGTGCGTTCTGCAACTTATTTGTGAGACTCCGTAAGTGAATGAGAATTTAAGCTCAAACACGTGATCCAATTGATATAATAGACAACAAGGTAGCCTGTTATTAATATAGCTCTGTAGACTACTAGCTCATAAATTTTTAATATTTAAAAATTATTTTCAATTAGTTGCCTTGCTCAAAATCACACGCAGCGTATGACACGCATTTGCGGTAAATGAAGCGTTAAATTTGTAACAAAGTGACGCCACAAACTGCTTCGTTTCAACTATGAATTAAACGCGATGCAGCTAGCAACAAGTTGGCCCATTTAGGACCAGCAAGACTAACCAACTTCAGCATGAACAAAACGTGTAATTCCATTGAAGAACACGTTTCCAATTAACTGTCTGACTACCTATACGAGCTGATACATCACTCTAAATTGGCTACCAAAACACAAGGAGCGATTTAGGCGTAATGAAAATTCTTGTCGATGAATAACTGACAACAAGAAAGGTATGCTTCTAAAGGGATCCGAACTTTTATTCATTCCGACTTTGGCATGTCCTCATAAATTAACATGAACTAACTTGTGACTAGATACGCCACACTTGTACATAAACGAATACACGTTAGTTCTTAGTGGCTTAAAATTGTTTGACTCAACAAATTTTCCAATTAGACTTACATTGATTCTATTTATTTATACAATTTCATGTTTGCTAAATATCTTCCTATTCTGACTGCGTTTCATATTTATTACACATTTTACTAAAAGTAAATAAAGAATAAAGGTCCCAGGATTCATTCTAGGCTTATTAAATCTATAGTCAAACATGTGAATTCATTTATGTAGGTGAGAGGAGAAGGGAAACAAAAGTAAAATCTGAATATATGAGAGCAAATTTTACGAGTTTGAGTTAGAATTGCATATTTGTAATAACATATTTTTAAAGACAAATAGAAGCAAAAAAAGTAATTTTGTAAGATACAAATTGTTTATAAAATCTCTTAAATAATTACAATACATATTAATCGTCTAAAACATTCCAAGGAAATAAAGCAGCAGGCGTAGACAATTTTTACAATTCTTCCACACTTAATTTGAAATCCGCAATCATTATAGAATTGTTTATTTGGAAGCAGTAACTCATTATCATAACTGAATCTTATATATCTCACTTTTATCCAACCGAAGCTAACAATAATAAAAGTAAGAAAATATGAAATTATTTATTATTAAGATTTTAGATCTAACCAAATCAATTTACGACCTCAAAACGACACGGATACATAGATTAAATAAATAAAGACATATTGAACAGTATGCACGCTACCGTTTAGCTATCTAAATTGCTAATCCAGGCAAATTAATTGTCAAATTCAAACTGAAAATATCAATACAATATTATTTTATATTTCACAAATAAAAAATAAACTAGATAATATCCGTTAATTGATTAGATATCTTATAAATTTTTAGTGACGAAGAAGAGTTTACCTGTAGGGTCACAAATCATAGTCGCAATAATTATGGATAATCCTGATCTAGCCTCTTTATCATGAATCTTCACCGGACTCATATACACGACTTTCCAATGATCCAAGCATCATATTTTTATGTAATAAATTAATCTTCTAAACAATAATGACTGCAGTGCCAAGTGTGGTACTCTAAATTCAGCAAAGATATTTGACAACTCCTCTTTTTAAATCTTCATGTAAATTAGGTAAACGCTTTTTTAATTGGATTACAAGTTGCAGCTGCATATTCAAAGATAGACCTTATCCAAATAATATACATTTCCAGTTTTATATTTTTCGAAAGTGTGTTTATCCTTATCAATGCCATATTTTTTCAATGACGAGTCGTGAGAAGAACTGCAGCTTCCTGACTTAGTTGGATTTCGCTAAAATTATCAACCGCTGAATAGCAGAGGTATATATAATTTAAATCAGATCTGCAGTTAATTTTTAACGCCTGTGTATAAACGCTCACAAAATTAAAATCCAATGTTAAACTATTTATCGAATATTCAATATTTTTTAATTTATAGGAAAGATAATTTTCAATTAATTTTCCTATGTACTAATCTGACTATAGAAGATCACCTTCGTATAGACTCAAAAACGATTTTGAATAATATCGGGTCTACGCTCGAACCCTTTTCTATGCCGGACGTTATTCGCAACAGTCTAGATTGCTTATAATTAACTTGAATATTTAAGCTTCTTTTGTAAAGATAAAAATTCAAAAGTTTTAAAATATGTGGATTCACGTTTAGTAAATTTACTGCCTTCATAATAGCTTCAAAAAATTTGACTCGAACGCTTTTGAGATATCTACGAAGATTATTATTGCACTAAAGTTTTTCGTCTAGAGCTATTATATAATTCCACGTCGAAAAACTTTTTTGTGGTTGAAAGTCCTCTTGATAATCCGTTGACAATTACCAATGTCAAGATATTCTAACATTAAACGCTCAATTAGTTTAAAGAGAAAAGGTATCCTACATATTGACCTATAAACATTAGGAGCAGACGGTCTTTTGAAATTGGGCAATGGATATACCATTATTGTTAGCATTGCTGATGGACTAACACCACCTCTCAAAACTTTATTAAAAATGGGCAAAGTGAACTTATAAACTTTGTAGACAAGCAAGCATTATTATCTATTGACATTTCTATGCTTCCTCATATGTCTAAGTAATGTTGCCAAATCAAGATCTAGTCGATGCTTGCAGCTAAACAAACAGTCCAATAAGACAGTATTATGTTCCAAATTCTTAACTTTGTCTATAAATTTATTAAATAGATCTTCCATTGTGAAACACTTCCCAGTTTTATTCACAGGTAATACCAGTTTGTCAATTTCTAAGACATATTTATCCAGATGAAAAATAGCGATACAACAAGCCATTTCTGAACAGGACATAAAGGAGTGCGAAATAAAAGAATACTTTTAAAATCTACATATAATGAAAATTACTATAGATAGGGAAAAGTCGGGGAGACGATATTAAGACAATAAACAAATCGTCCAGGCTACCGTCGAAGTTTAAAATATGAAGACTAGTAAGGCAGATATGGCAATGATGAGAGAATTTCGTGATAGCTGTACATCGATCCGAAAACGAAACAACCATTGAGATTACAATAAATGGCACATTTCCAACAATTAAACAAACGCCAGCACTAGCCTTAAAAGTGCAAATAAAGAGATAATACAATAAAAAGGGACCAAAATTATACTCATATGATTAATAACTTTAAAAAGAATACCAAATAGGATGAAATATACTAATGAAACTTTGTCAAACAATCGTAAACCTCGATATGCTAACCACAGCTAAAATACGGATTAAAACAGTCATAGCTGATCGATATATGAACGGGGCCTAACGGAGCCAAATAATTATTAGTGTTGGTAAATCCTATGGCAGAATAAATTTTGGCTCAGAAACATCGAAAAAGCCACATTCAAATACGCATTTACTCTATAGCTCAACAACCTGGTCTGTTTTTCAGCATACGTTCAGTGGCAACTGACAAAAACTAGTTGCGAAATCAAAATTCATGTCAACTATGGTGATTATGAAACTAAGTGTTGAGCGACGCAGGTATACCTCCATAACAGTTTATCATTACACTGCGTGGGTTTTTCGAAACGTCAACTTGTATTTGCATTAAGGTTTGCCGTCGTACACTGATGATGATCATAGAAGATCGAAACGGGGCAATACGTGTAATTTGTGGTAGTTTTGCTATGTTGTTCGACGACTAGTTAGATAAAATGCGATTGGAATTTACTTAAAGCTCTAAAATTTGATTTAAAGGATTTTTATCACCACCCACGCAATATTCGATTGTTTAATTGTATTACATATGTATGTGTGTGCAGTAAGGTGCAAAAGGTTTATGTTCGTGACTGCATAGAAATTGTGCAGCCGACATTTCCAGTCATGTACAATTTATGCGGGACTACTAGAGGTGAGAGCCACAAATCTAATTGTTCTTTCCATGTATATGCATTCCGGTTTGATCATCGCTAGTTAGTTTGCCATCGTACTCTGATGATGATTATGGAAGGTCGAAACGCGTCAGTACGTATGACTGACGATAGTTTTTCTATGTTGTACGTCTAGTTAAAAAATAGGTTTTTTGCCTATCTGAAGCTCGCAAATCAAATTTAAAGAACAGTTACCACTACCCACCCATTCGTAAATTTTTAAATGGGTTAATATACAGTAGTACGTTGTTGATGATGAAGAAAACCTGTAATGCGTCATTAATTGTACCCGACGTTAGTTTTACTGTACTGGATAATTAAAGAAAAGGGATGGTGTTAATTTTAGCTTTGCTAACTAGTTATAACCAGTACTTATCTACATAAGTACAATAAATCTGTTTAAAATTGTAGGTCAATACTAACGGCAGTCTTTTCAATTTAGAATGAACTAACAATGCAACTATTTTATTTCAAATTTTTAGTTTACCTGCAGCAAATATCTGGTGTTAGGCTGTTCAAATTCATCCACTAATTTCAACTACAGCAAAGTCATATGATATATTTAGTTTTACAAAACAGCCTTTAGATATGTATTTACACATTTGGAATTACGTAACCATTGATTGCGGCTGGACTGATAATAGTCTTTAAAATCACATTTGCGGGCTTGAAATAAACACCAAGTAAACATATAATTTTACGATACATACAACACGTACATGACGATACCGTTTCTATTTGGTTAGACAGGTAAATAAATTCTTCGATATACTTATTTCGAGTCCCCAAATAAAATCCACAAATTCATAGGAATTTGTTTTAACGTGTATTTCCCCGTTAAAGTTGCCACAATAAACTTGTAAAAGTAATTAATCGTCTCCTGTTAATCGAGCTTTGGAGTAGAGCCATAAAACCGTAATAAATTCATTCTCCCAATTAAGCTTATGGAGATTTGCTAGTAAAGGTATAATTAAATTCAAAAAGATATGTTCATAGGCGAAGTCTAATTGTTGTTGTTCAAGTAATAATAACATTTTAATAGCACTGTGGAAAGCAAGCTCTCCATTTCCATTCATGCAAATGTAACTTATGCGCTTTCTTAAATTTCCCTCTATATCCTTACAATTTCACAAATTGGTCGCTTAACTGTCAGATATATAAAATACATTATTAATAACACAACGAAAGAAGAAGTCTTTTAACAAAATATTACACATATACAAATTCTTGTCAGTATAAACCATGTATTGCACAATGTAACAAAGTTAATTTATTCAGTAGTCCGATTTCGTCCTTATTGGTATCTCTTCAAGTACTGAGCGAAATATGCCGCGGGTGGGTCTCGAAACTGGGCATATTTGCTTCAGAGTCCAAGACTATCCATTACGTCATCCTTGCAGCACACTACACGACATTTTCAGTTATATAAAACGTTTGTCTTTGATTAAGCTTCCCTTCAAGTGGAGCTTGTTACAACTCTGTCAACCTAAAGATAAAATTATTTGCCATTATTAAACAAACACCATGCTACCTGGGGAAGCGTTATGCGATTGAAGGTTAATGACAGGATTGTGGCTATATATAGTTGACGTCTGATGGCAGGATTTTGATTATGTATTGCATCAACTTACAAAGGCAATTTATCCAGTAAACAGGCTTCGTCTTTATTGAGTACTCTTCAGGTATTGGCCAGAGTTCGCCGCGGACGGGACTCGAACCAAGGCGCCACCTTTGCTGCATACCATACGCATATCTAAGTCATATAGATACTTGTTTTTGATTAGCCTTACCTTCTGATGGAACCTACTTGAAATCTCTTAAGAGCTGAAGTTCTAACCTAGACACTACGAATCTGCCATTATACAACAAACAAAATGCGCATTGGAAAATTATATTGAGCTTAAGTCTTTTCATGCTAACACGTTAACTATCCTGAAATAATTTTAACAATAATAGTTTAATGCCAATTACAATCTATAAATGATTGTATATCATTATCTTGACAAAGTAGAATTAACATTGAGAAAATAATAAAAATATTAACTAAGTCATGCTGAAAGTAGAGCCATTGATAAAATATGAAAAGAAGCGAGATCAGTACAAGTTTCTTAAATTTAACAGCTATAGATTACATAACCATTTTCGTCGTTACCTAACCGAAAGTGGACGATTATAAATAATTTACGTGAATCGTGTTGTTACACTGAAGATTAAATACATTTTAGTATGTTCCTCTGATAGTTATGTTTTTCTGGATTTCCGCCTGGTTGAAAATTCTTGAGAATAATAGCATGTATGCTCGAACATTCAAAAGGCTATTTAAAATTTCTAGGCTCAAAACGAGAACAGTGATTTATGATTGACATCCCCGATATACCCTTTGAAAAAATTTAGCCTATATCAAACAGAAGACAAAATACATATCTATCTGGTTGCACTTCGCATATAATTAGAGTATAAAATAAACTCATACTTAAATATATGATTTAACAACAAATGGTTGCTCAAATATACCTTTTATTTCGGTCTACAGCATGAACTACCTTTTCTACATAATGCAATGCTTAGTCTATACTGACAAGTTTATACACATAATGGGACTGGTGTTTACATTAAGATCGCAACATTGATTTAAATAACTGTTGTCACCTTCATCACTAATAATATTCGTTTAATTAGAGAAATGTTAAATTCAATACTACTTCCCCAGGTAGCGTGGCACCTATTCTACAATTTCAGATTGGGGGGGGGGTGGCTAGTGGGAACTTCAGTTCCAAAGAGATGCCATGTAGGCTCCACCTAATAGGATAGCCTAACCAAGAAACATTAGTTAGTATATAATTGAAAGTGAGTGCAGCGTGCGGCAGGTTGTCTCAGTGGTTAGAACACCAGATTCCAAAGCAGACGTGTCCAGATTCGAGCTCAATCCACGAACATGGTCTATGTTCGTATGCTTAATAAACACATTTAATGAAGCCCATTCTCGACAACCAATTGACACCCGAAGTAGTAGAAGCTAGTTCGATCGTCTCTTATTCGCGATGCTGTTTACGCATCAATGCTACACAGCATCTCAACTAATGTGCGTTTTCTTTATATATCTTAACAGATTTCACACTAATTTGAATAAAATCTGTATATTTCTGACAATCATGGAATGCGGTAGGATAAAATGATCACACGGCAACTTTCGCTAGCACTGGATAAGATAAACGATAAAAGCAAGCATAAATCTCTAGATACCTAAATGTATTTCACTATAAGAATTGGCTGTTCTATTTAGTACATTGAGTGTTGGTTGAATAATCAATATGTAAGCCAGTTAGATACTCGCAAACAGAAAAGCTTTTCAGTGATGCCGGCATTGTTAGATATCAATTACTAATTATTCAAATTAAAAAATCTTTATTGTTACGATTTAGAAAAACTACATGAGAAAGCTCATAATTAAGCACATTAAAAGTGCATATCTGGTCAAAAACCGCGAAAGCTAATGGCTGCTAATTGTTTAAAAGTGGCTTCGGTTTTGCTTCACACATGAATTTATTGATTATATCTATGTTCAAATTATTCCTCAAATCAAGTTAACTAGCATAAGATAAATGCCAACCCCATTGTGTTTTGAAGAATCACACAACATAGCGAAACTATCGACAATCGAAAACTGGCAATAACGGTTTGGGCAGCAAATATTCTAGTCAATTATAATGATTATTTAACTACGTGTGTTCAATATCGCAACAATATTTTTATTAACAGTTTACTTCTACGCTGCACGTTTATTACGGACAGGCAACTTACCTAGAATATGTATAATAGTTTGCTTCTCGTTAGTCAGTTTGCCGTCGTACTCTGATGATGACCATAGAATGCCGAAACGCGTCAGTAAATGTGACTGGCGATAATTGTGCTATGTTGTGCGACTAGTAAAAAAACTTGGATTGGCGTTTATCTAAAGCTCGTAAGCTTTATTTTAAGAATTTTTGTCACTACTCGCGTTGTAAGTGATTGGTTAGGGTTTACATTATGATTGAAATAGCATTTGCTTACAACTACAAATACACATGCTTTTGTGCGTTTAATCTACTGAGTCCAATTCACGGCAAATATTTTTTAATGTACAGTTTTGACACACACACACACACACACACACAAACATATATATATATATATATATAAATCTTTTCACCAATGATTCAGATCCGTATGCCAGATTAGGAAAGCATTTAAAAGCATTTAAAATTGTAGGTTTAGTCGCAAGTCATAACTTACAATAAATGAGCGACCCAGTAAGACAGAATAATTGTCTGAATTGAATAACCTAATTCAAGACGCATGCACGTTTCATAATGTAAATGCAATGTGAGCATATTACAGCTAAAATTAAAAGTTAAACTATTCTTGTAATGCAAAAATAACTTTCCAATTTAATTTCGCTTATTTTGTTCGTGTTGCATAAATCAATTGATGGAAAATAAAACATATAGCAACAATAAATCAAGATACAAAAATGTTGAAATAATTAGCCTTAATTTGCAGATAATAAATTCAATCATTTCGATACGGTAATAATACGCTTTGGTAGACGCGTAAGGCTGATTGATAAACAACGAAACATATATGATGAGCTTCTTTGCTATTTTTCATTAAACCAAATTTTATTCGTCATTTGAATTTTCCTAATACACGAAAATACAAAATATTGTTTAATAAATAGACTGGTTATATCGATACAGAAGGGGTATCAAATGCACCCTCAATAAAAGCAGATGCAACACATCAAAGCAATGCAAACAATATACTGTCTGCTTTTCCTGACTTCTTCAAAAATATTGCTACTGTTCTAAGTTTAGCAAGATTGAATTATTTGCATTATGGAAATTTTTCAGTTGCACATCTGGAAAATTAAATATTTTCTGTGAAAAAGTCTGAAAGTAAGTAAAGCTGCAAAAACATCACTAAGCGTTTATCACGGTTAGTGGCTTATACACACACCTAAGTGAAAGGAGGACAACTAAACATATTCGTTGATTTATAACAAACACACGCCAAATTAACAGTTTTCTTGTAAAAAGTAAAATTTTTCAAGAAAGCAGAAAATAAATCTATTACTGAAACAGAATCTCAAATAAGGCTTTCCAAAATGAATTATAAAAAAAATCGTCATCTCACCTATGTATCTGTCAATTAAACTTCTGAATTGAATACTGCCTGTTATTGATACCTAAATATAAATCTATCGATCAATCATTAATATACAAATTTAGAAAAATGTTTTGCTCAGAGGATTATATATATATATATATATATATATATATATATATATATATATGTGTGTGTGTGTGTGTGTAGAACAAGTAACAAATTTAATTCGTGAAAACTAAGGAAAATTATACATTAATACATTTTTTTCAATTTGTGGATTTGAATTTGATTTAATGAATAAGAAATAATTGTATTTCGAGTTGTGTATATATAATTCTGAAGCCGCACAAAACAATTTTTCAATAAATGAAAGTTATTTGTTTACCTAATCTTTGATTTTTAAATTTAACAATTCCCTAGAGTCTTGCATAAAAAATGACTTCCCAGTGAACGTCTGATTTGAATGCATTATAAATACCGTACATGTGAGGTCTTTGGGATGATAAAAAGTTGCCTAATTATATTTACGCAAATTTAATTTGAGAAGTGTCACTTACGTAAGATTAGGCGAACGCAAATCATCTATATTAAAAACCATCCAGAATTACCTTTCACAGCGGCTCCATAATTTTCCTACATCATTATAAACCGGATGTATCAGGACATGTCGAGATTTAATCACGATTAGTTGATGAAGCACGCTGAAACCTTAGTACAACCTACTTAATTATATCTCAACAGAAATTTTACAATCATCTCGACTACTTAACGATTGAAATAACATCAAATTTACAACAAAATCAGGAAGTGAAAAACGTACATGCTGAAGCACGCAAAAACGCGAGCGCACACGCGGTCGCAATTCACCGGTTTGTAATCAAACCATGTACGTACTTCTTTTGTTCACATCGCTGAGTAGTAAGGATGTAGCAAGCAACAGCCACACAGTGTGAACTTTTTTTCGAATTTCGCTTTGACAAACACCCGGAATCACGCTCCAAATCAGGCGAATTTCCGTGTGTTCTTCAAAGCAAACAAACGAAAAAGAATTAGAGAAACACTGGCTGCACGGGCGTTGATAACAATTACTTTTAATCAAAGTTGCGGCAAATTTTTGACAGTACGTGAGGTGTTTACTTCAAGCTCGCAAACTTGATTTAAATAATTGTTACCACCACCCGCGCAATCAATTATTGTTAAATTGTATTGTCTATATATGTATATATGGCGAAAGTACGTGAGGAGTTTTGAACAAAGAAGAAACCGGTCTATTGGATGAATTTCCTTTTCCACACTATGTATGAACATAATGGGTCAGGTGTTTATATCAAGATCGTAACCTTGACTAAAAGAAATGAAAAAGCATAAAGCACAGTCGAGGCTATTTTATGCCACATCCTTAATCCTCAGCGAAATAAACGCAAGAAGTTCGTACAAAATTTGAATATAACCTGGTGAATTGTTTTTGGGTATGCATGCGCGTATATGCATTCATCTGCATATATGCTTTCCGCATCCTGCTTATTTTTGCATACGGCACATGTTGAATCTAACTTTAACACCCTTGCTTCCCAAAGGAACTGACTATATAAAATGCCAATTAATAAAGTCGAGTTGAGTTCGGACGAAAATATGGCCGTTTGATATACCTGCTTGAAAATAAAAATCGGCCATTGAAAAGAAGAACAGGCCGACTAACCCATTTCCTTTCAAGCACAATTATAACTTTATCTTTTAAACATTATTGCTTTAGTCTCTGCACGTATAAGTAGCATCGACTAAAAACATATCATCAAACAGAAAATAGTGCAAAGTTAAAATTTTCTATATCTTCCTTCCCTAGTACGAAACCATTTTACGAAGACAAATTGAGTTGAAAAATAACTTCCTTGTACAGTGTCGATTAAGCAATAGATATAAACGACGTGCTATTAAAGATGCGAATGGCAGGCGGTCACTCACCTGAATAATTTTGCCCAGAGCAGTTGCTTTATCGTCATTGGCTTTAATGCGCAACATGGCATGCTCTTGCATAGAATCCAACTGAGCTCTCTCCATCATCAGTGTTCGTCGCTGACGTTCCTCGCGTTTCTTGTCGTAGTCCATCATTGCCAGACTGATAGATCCTGTGCATGCATTGTCTGCTGTGCCATTCTGAAATAAAGAGGAAAGAAGAAATAAAGTGTGCATAACAACAACACACACATACACACACACAAGCAAACAAACAGAATGAGCCTGAAGTGTACTTAAAGGTAATGCCTAGACGAAGAACAAAAATAAACAGGCGTTCAGTGCAGATAGGCTAGTAGTTTAAATATAAGTATCATGACAAAATCAAAGTAAAAACCTACATTTAGTTAAAATAACCTACACCGTTTGCAAGAAAGCAAATGCAATCTCTTTTAGACAAAACAGATTTGGCGTCAATGAACAATTTTACCGCAGCGATCATGACTTTGTTCACAACAGCTCTGGCAACTACTGCGGGATTTCAAAATAAGGCCAAAACAAATACCTATTTGATAGATCACATTTGCTTTCTTTCGCAGTATTAGATTACACAAACAATTTGCATCGATCATAAGATGTTTTGCACAAAATTGTTCATTGCCCCATGCAAAAATAAAATACTTAGGCACACATGGATAATCAGGACAGCAATAATTATGTTCTAGTTTAGATAGCCAATTACTAAATGCTTAACTAATACTACAAAAATTCTCGCATTGCTTAGCTTATTGATCAGGTGGAATTTAATAATTTTAGAATTCAATTATGGATATTTCACTGAAAAAATGCTTTTTAAAGACGTAGAAATTCATCTTACATCCTAATCGAAAATGCAAGTAGCCTGATTACCATAAAAACCTTGGTTGAGAGTTGAAGCAAAGGGATAAAATAGCAAAGACCCACCTTCAATTAGACTAATACAGCAGAACCACTACCTTATTTGAATATAGTTTACGAAATTTACAAGCTACGGCAGCCGAAGAACAGCCGCATTATCGTGAATCTGACAAAGTACTTCGTTCCTTAAACAAAAAAACAATTTCAATGATTTATTAACAGAAGATATTTAGGTCTCTTGGAAATAAATTAATCGCACAGAATCTTCCATATAAATCAGATCAGCACCCGTCGCTGCTATTAGTAACACAAACAACATTAATGCCCATCGTTTAACACATAGTCAATTGTTACAATTCGTCGGTTAGATCGTAAGGTTACCGGGAATCCTCGTCCTCCTTTCTAAAGACATGTGTATAGCTGATATTTATAGGCTTGAAAACAAAATCAGATTTATATATATATATATATATATATATATATATATATATATATTATTCGTTTTTATGCTACGCCTTTAAAAGTAATGCTGAAGTAAACAATTATTTAAATCAAGTTTGCGAGTTTGAGATAAACACCAATTCTAATACATCAAACCAATTGCACAGCATAAACAAAGTACCGTCAATCCTATGTACTTTTGCATTTCGACTTGTAATAGTAATAATTAGTGCGCGGCGGAAATCTGACTAACGAGAATCAAACCGTAATGCATCTATGAGATAAGCGTCACAGATCGTCGACATTCATCCATAGTGCTCACACAAACATTTTATTTGACTGAAAATATCGGCTGCATGACTTCTATGCATTAACATTTATGCATCTTTTGTTAAACGTATATAAGATGTATAACTAGAGAATCATTATTTTCACGGGTAAGGATAACAATTATTTAAATGCTGTTTGCGGGCTTAAGATAAACATCAATCCCATAACATGTAACCAGTTTCATAACATATCAAAGCATCCATCATACGCGTGTACCGACGCGTTTGGTACCTTCATGGTCATCAAGAAAGCACCACGGCAAACTGAGCAACAAGGATCAAAACGCAATGCATATATAAGATAATAAAATTAATTATTTTGTTGGGCTGATTGATCTAGATAAACCACAAAGTCGACAACCTAATGAGAAAAGTTGTAATAAGGCAGCTAGGCAGAGCTAACTACCTGAATAAATCAGCATATAGTAGTACAAACACATAGCGAACTGACTGCCTAGTAATCATCATCCTCATCATAACTATCATTATTATGTGTCAAGTAATTGTCTGTTCAGACTTTGGGCTGTCTATATAATTGTACATGATTTTATGTTCATTGATTTTAGTTCGCCCAGAGATCATTAGAATTATCAACCGTTTAAATATATTTTCTATTAAACCACTAAACTAATGAATATTTAAATGTTTTATTTAAGAACATCCAAACTATAAGAGTTACAAATGTTTACTAAGTCTACCTATTTGAACTTATGATGATGGTTGAACTGAAAAAGACAATCATCAACTGAAGTCGAAATATCTTGAAGAAAAAAACTGGAATGGTAGTCAAAACGCAGATCTGGTAATACCTATTTGAACTTTGGACAATAGGTGAATATTGTATGTAAATTGAGTTTGTTAATTCCTCGACTATTTAGATCTAGATGGCCAGAATGGTGTAAGAAGAGAGAGTTACGTAGAGACTATTTTTTTCCGTACAAATGCACTTTTGGCTTGCATGTAAAATGTCTATTTGTGTGCTATTAAATGAATGCTCGGCTAATAGGCTGGCGGAACAATTTTTGTTGGTTCAACAGGCGTTGGCTTTCACAAATATACTATCTAGTAAAAGAAAAACATTCGGAACACAGATGCATTCACCCGTTCTTTATAAAAAGCATTTTTAACAAGGAATATATATCCCGTGAAAGGAAAATTGAAAATTTAGTTTTCTCGTTTATCCATTTGATAAGCTAGATCACAAATAATCAGTCAATTGAAACAACATACAACCGTTTTGGAATGCATATTGTTAAAAAAGTCGAAATTTTAATCTACCTCAAAGTTCATTTTCATAAATTTAAATATGCATTTAAAATTTAAACAGGTGAAGTTTACAGAAATCTCATTTATTAAACAACTTTTCAACCTGAAAATCAAATCCGGTACCCTATTATTCATGCCAATTTGAAGAAACGGAACAT
This sequence comes from Eudiplozoon nipponicum, assembly GCA_029291075.1. Taxonomy (NCBI): domain Eukaryota; kingdom Metazoa; phylum Platyhelminthes; class Monogenea; order Mazocraeidea; family Diplozoidae; genus Eudiplozoon; species Eudiplozoon nipponicum. Next base: position 68,783 of record JAQBSW010004051.1, read on the forward strand.
GAAATATTATAAATCCACATTCCATAAATTGTCTATCAACTTTGTTTTACAGTAGCATTTTCTTAACGATGTTTAATAGCTTGTGACCTACCTCAAATTTTGTACCCATTAATTAGTAAAGGTCTAAAGTTTGCTTGTTTATGTATATAGCACGTCAGCATTAATGAACAAATGCCTCATTGTCACATAACTGTGACAAGTAGCCAGAGTTACATGGGTCCTAGTAGAACAGTAGGTCACACATTCCTATTGCAAAGGTGTCTCTTTTACCAGCTGTGTTAAATTAAAAAATGTTCCCGGATTTGTTTATTCAGCTATAGACCAGTCATGTCTACATAGCGCATTGAGAAGCTTTTGTATTCGTACAAAAAATTAATTGGTTTGCAAAAAGATAAATTATTAAACGGATTTTTAAGAGGCCTTTTGTTGAAAAATAAACATTATTTTTATATCGGATATATGACTTAACATTGATTTTTAATTTCTCAAGCAATAAAATTAGATTTTGCGTTCGCTTTTAAAGGAAACAAAACGCATGGTTCGTTTTTGGTGCTGCTTCACTGTATTTCTTGTTTTTTTATTTGTCTTACCTCATATTTCCTACAACAAATATTTTGAATACTCACCTAATAGTAAACTAATTATAAACACAATTAGCTCTTGACATTAATATATTTCAGAAGAGACTCACTGCATTATATTGGATCAAATGCGGAGGAGATGCCAATCCTTTGAAATTGTTACTGTTCTGTTATAATGGACACACTGTACGATAAACATCTGATATCGGAATATGTCTTATCTTTTAACCATCGCTTATTTGCCTCAATACACCTAGCAGAGGCATTGCGGTATATCGAAGGATAACGCGCTCGCAATTAAACTAAATACAATGGTCCATTTAAATAAACTCTTCAAGCATGTCATTTATTTCTACAACTACATTAATGTTTATGGATGCGTCATCGACATACCTCAGATATTTATGGTAGTGAACTAATTATTATAGTGTAGGCTATAAACAATCAAACGTCATTTATTTCCAAATACCTAGTAATGATGATTAAGTTATTATTCAGATTCCTCAGATAGGTATAGCAGTATTTTTCAATTAACGGCTGCATTTATGACGCTCCTAATAAACCCTTCAAACCTCTGCCCGCTGCCATTCCATCGATATGTGGGAAATATTGACCATATAACCAGTATTGAACGTCATTAATACATTTGTCTATTATTTTGAGATGATTTGTGTGTACAAAGAAAGAGAGGTTATTTTCATTGATGAATTTAAAGAGATATTTTACAGTTTTGGTCTTATTCGCGAAACCATAGAAGCTTAGAGCAAATTATTTAACATTTCTTATTGTATTGGCACTTAGACTGTTTTCAATCCGATGGGCAGTTTCACCTGTGGAGAATCGATGTTTGACAAAATTGATGCCCGTGTATTCCTTCGGAAAACTGTACATTCTGTGCGGCCATATCCCCAATTGTTTACTTTGATTAAGGTGACATATTCTTTGACCGTTTCCAGTTGAATTCGTACCAGTCGTGCGTTTTACAAATGATGCACATACATCTTTAATGCAACATCATATTTACTACTCAGTTCTGTATTTATTAGCAAAGCTCCGATCGAATATCCGTTAATCATCAGCAATTATGTATTTGGCACTTCGTACCTAGTAGCAAATTGGTTAAAAAGTGCGAAATGGTATGCCAAATTCAGCGTAAATGAAAGGTATAATCTCATATGCACATGCGATTCATTCTTACAAGTGACTTATCAGTAAGAGCTGGCGCTACGCCGAATACCCATTGTGTATTTGGTCCAGAAATCTAGGACAGTTGGGCGGTATCATCCCACACACGTATGTACATCCAAGCAGTGACAAAATCAATTTAATATAAGGTTTTTGTCAATGTCGATTAAGGATTTTCCGGAGTAGAAGTTGTTCAGGATTGGTTTTTATTCTCGAGTTTGGCTAAATTTAGTTCATCCACATTGCCATGGCGTCGGTACTATGTTTCAACTCGGCAGCCATATTGTTGGTTGTTGTTGCTTTAATGTCACATTGCCGAAGTAGCTATTCAATTACTGCTTGTGAACGCATTCGTATAGGAGATTGTACTGTCCAATCGCCCCACATTCCTCGACTACATATACGGTATTGTGGGCGTAGTGATGTCTGATACTGACAAGCCAGTAGTATCCACGAAAACACATGAGATTATACCATTTTTCATGCCGACTTTGACAATTTCACTTTACCTTATTTGAACGAATTTGTTGTTGGGTAGGCAATAGCCAATACATAATTGCATATATATTAGTTCTCCACAACAAAGGATATATAATCCAAAGCGATTTTGCTTGTTTATGTAACAAAATAGTTTGCATCCACTAGAGGTAATATCTGGACTTCTATTCGACTTTATTAAACGAATTTTATTTTTGCCTATTAAATATTTAATACACTCCATGTGCTATCATTTAATAAGAATTAATTATTTGGATCCTCCCATTACACTTACACCAACCACACGTAGCACAGCTTTCATTTGTTGGTGATAATTAAAACTATGAATCTTGCATACTGCGATTTGTGTGTTCTATTAATGAAGATGAATTAAGTCTAGACACAATCCCAACAAATGTAACTCATTATTTTAATCAAATGAGCTAAATTCTTTATTAACATAAAATCAAGCGCACTAAGAAAATGAAGACGAGTGAGATACAAATTTGGATTCAATATGGCATGTTCTTAAATATACATATGTAGAAATTCAAAAAGCACGTGTGATACGAATTCTTTTGGAAACCGTGACGTAATACATACACATGCTTAATCAATGGGCATAAGAGCAGCTAGAACGTACGAATTTTCCTAGTTAAAAATCAGTTGGAACGAGCATATTTTTGACACTAAGACCGGTTATGTCAATGTTCAACAAATTAATAGGCGAATCAAAAATATTTCTACAGTCAATGCTAATTCAAATTTCACATAACTGTAAGAGGCAATTCCATGATTTTTTTAATTAATCAAAATTGGCAAATATCAAGAATAATAATTTTTTTACGCGAATTTTGTACTTAATAACTTACGACTGATATAATTATAGATTTCCCTCCTTAATTAAATTACCAAAACCAACTTTTATCCCTTATTTATAAAAGCCTATGTATAAAAATCATCAGTTAATGCACTAAGCATATTTAATTATAGTACAAAGTCAATAACCCACGCATACTAATGGAATCGTAATATTCAATCTTTTAGAAAGTCTACTCGCAGATGTTTGCAGTTACTGACTTGAAATAACAAAACTACAATCGCTTATTGAAAATTGCTGTCATGCAAATTGAGATATGTCGATAAAGTTTTCACTATTGATGGACATTTCGAAACAATGACCCACTTAAAGACATAAATAGCGCATATAATAATATTAAATTCAATTTCGAGAGTCAAGACTCATAGTCTCATATACGGTTTTTCAACGACGTAGTTAAAATAAAAGAGAAGACGGTGACTTAAAGATAAAACTATTTTATAAGTCAAATAAAATTTCCAGAAAAGCATGATTTTTAAAAAAAATTTCTAAAAACAATTTATTTAGCAAAATACAGCAAGTGGTTACGGAAAATTCTAACGCGAAAGGTAGCAGTACTCGAATCAGATTTAAAGACAAATAGATACCCTACAAGATTTATTAAAACACATATGAAGCCTAAATTTTGTTCAAAACAATATTTTCATTACCACGTGAGGTATAGACAAAAAAGACTAAAGCAGCGCCTAATGAAAGAATGGATCGTGTTAATTAACCAATTAAAAGGGTCGCAAGACATGATATTTATAACTCGACGAACTTACAATCAATGATTAGTTGAATGCCTAATTTCATACAAATAATCCACTTATTGCAATCTAACAGTAACAAAAGCTGTTTAGAGCGCTATGTAGATAGGACGGGCCCGTAACCAAAGACGCGCATATACGAGCATTTTAGACATAATACAACAGAAAAGGATAACATGAAATGATGAAAAACAGCTTATTGAAAAAGGTGTCGTTTGCAATATTCTTTAAGCATTTAAATTTAGAAGAATAACTTTGATCGTACGCGGAATAAAGCTTGGTGAATAATGTATGCGTGTATATGTCGGCTAGTGTGAGGTTGCTTCTTTACTATTACTGCATGATGTTAATAAAAGCTGCTCAAAGCTCTATGTACGTAGAGCAGGCATAAAAGTGCATTTTAGGCATAATAAAGTAGGCAAATGAGATGAAACATCCCAGAACTAGAATAAATTGTCCACGGAAATCACACTACAGGTATACCGGATTTCGGAGTGCTTATTAAATCTTGAACTAACGAAGAACTCCGTATTAAAACAGATGTTGGTTGCAATATTCTCTCCATTTTGTTAAAATTAAAATAAGAATCTTGTAAATAAACTGAATATAAATTGGTGAATAATGCATGTTCGTGTATGTGGGCAAGTGTTGTCGTATAGTTTAAACACACGAACTCAGAAAGTGAGTCAGGGCTTTACATTTTTACCGTTCTGGCTTTACAAGCAAATCACGCTTTAAAATAACAAATTTTGATCCCAACAATATTAAAATGCAAATTCGAAAATCAGCATGGCTAGCTATAGCACAACTAGCACCTCATTGTCAATAACTTTTATAATATAACATGTAACTTTTAGGTAGACGGTCAGAAGAATTTGTTACAAATAGAACAATTTGTAAAAACATACATTTAATGCTAGATGTAATAATGAAGGTACACTGAAAAAACGAATAAATTTATTCTACTATCAGAATTCAATTATCGTAACTGATTCAAAATTTAACTAATAAAACTAAAAGCCATGAAAATTTCCAGAGAGCTAAGCAGATAAATAGACAACCCATCAGTTTGTAAACCAGAAATAAATTGTAAAATTTACTAGATCATAAGAAATAAAAATGTAGTCTTTATCAGTTAATTTGTGTTGTGTGGAATCATGGGATTCAAAAGAAAAATTATCGCGATTTGGAAAACCAAAAAAAATGCACGAAATAATTTCTGATGTGATAAGTTCCTTCCTGAGTTTGGAATAATTCATAAATTTCAAATGACACACAATCGAAATGCATATAGTGGTGGCATAAACAAAAAATTGTAGATGACAGCATTTGAAAATCGTCAAGTAGAATATAAACAAAATAAAAATAAACTTTCTCT